>CATIWQ010492748.1:0-37612 GCA_949673415.1 Euphorbia schlechtendalii
GTGAAGTGTTTCTGATAACTTTTTTTTAACTTAAAAGTTAAAAATAAGACAGAAGTTAAAAGTAAGTCAGACTTACTTCTTAAAAAAGTCACTTATAAGACATAAGTGACTTTTAGAAAAGTTTTGAGAAACACCCTCTTAATTTGATAGATTTACATTGTGTTTTTTTAAGATTTCCATTGATGGATTTGGTATTAGGGTTTGAGCAGGTGAAGATGATGAAAAAAATTTGGATTTCCAAAATTAACCCTTGCAAAGTCATTAATTTTTACGGAGTTAGCAAGATTTCCTTTAATCGTGAACGGTAAGAAATCATGAACCCTTTTTACAACCCATAATACGGTAATCCCAATTTTGAAAACGACCGAAACCATAAAGTTCTTTTTTTAAGTTTGCCATGTAGTATTCAAATGTGAATTTGAATCTTAATACTATCTTTTTCTCCATTTATTTGAATATTCTCCAATATTGTTCCTTATAATGATTGTATCTAAAATTGAATTCAAATGTGAAATCTGAAATTAGATTTTAATACTTTATTCATCTTCAATGATTTGAATATTCTTAGAAAATATTCGTTATAATAACTCTCATACCATGTATAATATTCATTATACTATGTTTAATGATTTAATTTGAAATTCGATTCAAATTTAAAATCTGAATTGGATCTTGTAATATATTTTCTTCATATTTAATTATTTGAAAAATTTTTAAGATCATTAGTTTAAAATCTAAAAAACTTATAGATTTGTCAACAATCAAACCACACAATGTCATATTTGTGAAACTCAAAGTCATCAATTCAAACTCCACAAAAATATACCAAAATAATAATCTCTTCCACTGAAAAGTAAAAAAAAATACGATAAACACAAATCAGAGAGCATGAAGAACAAGAGGGACAAAGATAGAAGAGATCAAAGAAGAAGGAAAAATTCCTCTCTACAAGAAAAGAGATAAATTATGTTAAAACAAAAATCAAAATTTAAAAAAGTTAGAAAAGCAAAAATATTATTACTTTATTATAAAAAAAATATTATAGGAAAAGATGTTTTTCCTATTTTTCTTGGCATACAGTTATCTATATTAATAAATTGATAGTGTATATAAAAATTTTTTGTGACATAGAATTATTGTTGTAATTAACATAATACTCCTAATCATTAAATATGAATCTATTCCACTGAATAAGTTTTAATATATTACAAAGGAAAAAAATAAATTATTCTTGTTATATCATAAACGGAGAGTATATTAATTATCCATGTCAAATAAAACTAAGATTACCCTTGTTTATTCAAGGGTAAATAATTATAATCTCCATGTGTTTTGATAAAAAATACGATTGTCTTTCCGTATTTTGAAAAATTTCTTATACCTTCTTTTGTTTTGTTATTGTCATGGTATAACTTTCTTGTACTTTATATTATTCATTTTTGTATTGAATTTTTTAACATAATATATGTTTATGAATAAAAATTAATCTTGTATATCATATCTTAAAACGTTAGGGGATTAAAATGATTCTAAATAGATTTTTTATTGTTATATTATCTAGATGACCCAATACTAAATAAATGAGTATCCCCCTAGATTGAAAAGGATTCTCTTTGAAATATGGTTTTGTCCTATTCGTTAGAGCTTGAAGAACCCCTAAAGGACCTACATATTCGGGTTCAATACGTTGTTGCATCCCTGCAGATATTTCTCTTTCTAACCATACAATTACTAGTATGCTTATCATGATTCCCAATAGAAGAGTCAAAATAGGAGCAAACTCCCATATAATTCCATAGACCTCGTTTAAGAATTCTAAGTTAATAAAAGAATGAATAGCTTATACTTCATATGCGGTCATACATTGAAAGTTTTAAAATGTCTTATAAATTACAAAAAATAGTTTCTATGATCATGAACCTCATAATACTAACAGAATTAAAGTAAATATACCAACAAATACTTATCATGCTAGTAATTTTAATAGAAAAATACATAATTTAAGATACAAAGAGGTTATATCATGACAATGTCAAAATACAAAGAGATATAAATAATTTTTCAAAACACATGGAGTAACTGGTGAATTTGGTCATGTTGGAAATACCTAGTTCGTCCGTGAGCGGGTTAATCGGGTAATTCTGTTCTTCTACCTTGAACATATATGAAATGAGAATTTCATTTCATATATGTTGAAGGCAGAAGAATAGAATTCATTATTCAAATTCATTATCATTTTCCAATCAATTATCTCTCCTGGGTTTTTATCTCGCGAGGAAAACATCGCAAATAGATCGTTATCGATCTTCGTCGTTATAGAAGTTGTGGATTCATATCCATACTCCGACAAACTGTGAGATGGATCCTTTTCGGCATTCAATGCGGTGTTCTTCGATTTTGGACATACGGAAAATTTTAGAATCCGAATTCATTTCTATGTACGTTTTCCATCATATCAAAACTCAATGATATAATAATTGTTCACCATTTATTTAAATATAAGTGATATATAAGTAAAATGTAGGTGTATTATAGATTATAAATAACTTATGTCTCACTAATAAGTCACTTTATATATCGCTTATGTATATGTTAAGTAACTGGTTAATGGGTCTATGTTCTTTTTTGAATTATTTTTTCCGAAGCAATTATAAGTGTCAATATTTGAAATTTGATCATCCCATTCAATTTATGGATATATTATTCGGACTAGGTCCAATTAATCTGTCTATTTTCTCGTCCTAAACTAACATTATTATTTAGTGGAACTTACTATTTTCACTAGCATGTTAAAAATACAGAACACTGTCGTTATGAAATAACATGACCTTTATTACTTGCATATATCAACTGAGTCTTTTTTTTCTTATTATGAAGCATGTATGGTTTGACGTATATAATTAGAGGTGCCACTGCTTTATTTTATTAATAAAACGCGTGGTTTTATTTATCTATATTTTTTTTGAAAATTATGATTTTTATATATGTTGACCAGCTTTAATTCATGATTTGTGATTTCATGCATTATTTTATGTGCTAATGGTGTGATTCAGATAATATTATTTTAGCAATACGAATTTGAAAATAAATAAAAAAAGTTCACTTCGAGCTATATTGCTTTTATATAAGTTGGATCATATGATTATAATTATTGTGATAAGCCTTTATAGTAGTTGTAAGGTCCTGACATAAAACTTAAGAATTAATGGAGTTTTAATATTGACAAGTTTTGAAGAATAATAGATGGGGGTCCTACCTTTACCCCAAGTTGAATCATTTTTCTCATTTTTCATTTCTCAAATCTCATTTTACAGGATCGACAGTGATTTTACTCCAACCATCTTTCTCATTTTTCACATTTCAGATTTCAATAAAGTAATAACATTTTATTATTATTATATTAATTTCTTTACATCAAATCTATTCCTAATAACCAAAAAAGTATTAAATACATAAAATTAAATCAAAATTAAAAAAAATATCAATATGATAATCATTCCCCAAAATGGGGTTCCTCGTATACAGGGAACCTCATTTTGGGGATATACTATATGGGGAATGGTTGGACTTGACCATTCCCCATTTTAGAAAAATTCTCATAATGGGAAATCATTGGAGTTGCTCTTAAAACCCTAGACGAGCCTAGTTTACCTTAAGCTATGGCCAATCTTGAAATTGACTTGATTATAAAAATTATAGGTAATTCGATTAGATTGAAAAATTCGACTTTAAGCTAAAAAAACTTCAACTAATTTTTGAACATGTTGTTGAAATAAATATTTAAATATTATTAGTTTTGTATGAAAATAGTTTCGATATTTCTCTTTTATTTGTAATATAATATTTTGAAAAAAAACTACATAGTAAAACCGAAAGTAGGGGATGTGAATAAATACCGTCAACATATTTTACCAAATATGTTGATGATTTCCAAATAGTATAAATTTAGACTACTTAATATAAATGACAAAACAATATATTTTGAATGTGTTTTAAATAATATGAACTTGCATGAATATAAATAATAAGAATAATATAGTACATTAGAATATATGAAGAATAAGAGAAAACCTTTTTTTATAAGCTAGGAATTTTACCTATGACCTTTTTAGTTTTCTTTAATAACTCATCAATTGTTCTACATTTAATTATTCGGATGAAAAAAATAAGTAGTAGAGAATTATTATAAAAAAAATGTTAGAGAATTATATGTATAGATAAATAACAAGATAATGTAAAGATTTAAATTGCACAAAAAAGAAGAGGTAAATGAACGTGAATACAATTAACTCTATATATGTTACACATAATAAAACATATATTATCAATAAAATTTTATTTTTCCACTTACATTTTTTAGGTATACCGTGACACTAATTAAGTAAATAACACATATTTTTTTTCTTGAAAATTCAAATATGATTTCTAGTGTCAATAAATTCATCTTAAATCTCCATTTTATTTAATTATTTGAAGTCTCAGGCTATCATTGATTTTATTTTTCATGGACTCATTATGGAAATTTTATAGGATAATGCTTAACGAAAAAATGCTGGCTGTGGTAAGGCTACGAATATGATAAGAAGCCTCATCCACAATTCGTTTTTCACACCCTCCAATAAAAAACAAAAATACATATATCTTCCAATTTTCATAACTCCAGAAAATGACAATCCAAAAAATTCTGTTTATATTTCGCGGCAAAAAAACAACACCTTATTATCCATCATCACATTTCCCAACAAACTAAAAATTCACCTATCAATCCATCACTGTTATTTAACTTACACATGGATACCGGTCCCACATCCAACGGTAACGATTGCTTGATTGTTTCCGCCCTGTGATGTTATAATAGACCCTGAAGCATAGCAGCGGAGTAAGGGTATTACGGTAAATGTAGTACGCCAAAGAACAAATGCAGTTCTCCTCTGGCCTTATTAGATTGAGAAGTCATAATAATGGTGATTATTAGGGGAGGGGAAAGAAGAAGAATTCCGTGCCCATAATCGAATTCGAGTGATTTTGCAATTAAATTGTAGAGAGGGAAAGAGAATTGAGAGAGAGGGGAAGGCGGAAGTGGGAAATGGGAAGAGCATTTGTTTATGTGATTTTAGGAGGAGGGGTTGCAGCTGGATATGCTGCTCTTGAATTTACAAGCAAAGGAGTTTCTCCTGGCGAACTCTGCATCATCTCTGAAGAACCTGTAAGCTATAACTGTCTTTTTTGGGATTCGTTCAATTTATATCACTAGTTGGTATCTGGAATTTTGTTTGTTTTGTTCGGTGTTGTTTGTTTTCTTTCCTGAATTGTGACTTTTTTTTAAAATAAGTGAATAAATTCAATACATATGCAGTTATTGCTAAAGTTCTTGCTGGATACTGAAGAAGATCAGAGTTTTGGCATTTGTCTTTGCTCTCCTTTTTCTTTCCTCTTTTCTTTTTGTTTTTAATGTTGAAATTTATCAGTAACAAGTCGTATCCGTGTCTTCATCCCAAGCAAAGGGTTGCAATACTTCATTTGAACTTCAAATGATGGAAGACATATGTATGTATACTTTTCTTGTCTACAATTCATCCCATTAGAATATTGATCCATTGATATTTGTTAAGCATGTAATACCGTTCATAATTTCTACATGAGAGTCAGTCAATATGGGGAATTCGTAGATTCACATCATCTTCTATATAAACAAGCTTGCTTCTTCATAGCAGCTATTTTTCTTGAGTTAATGAGATAAATTGTTAATGTTTATTTATGGCTCTTTCAGTTTGCACCATACGAGAGACCTGCACTGAGCAAAGGATATTTGCTTCCGGAGGGTAAAATATCTCTGCCCTTCTTTTTTGTGAGCAGATTCTTTATCCTATTACTGTTTCCGGATTTGGACTCAATTCATCCAGCTAGATAACAAATTCTTGATTTTCTGATTGCCACCGGCTACCTTACTCTGATCAATTGACTTGTATTCTTTTACTTCCATTTCACACTGAATATTATTCTTACTCCAAATTTTTTTATAATGTTTAGATCCAGCACGCCTTCCATCATTTCACACTTGTGTTGGGGCTAATGAAGAAAGGTTGACTCCAAAATGGTATAAAGAGCATGGTAATACCTTTTCTGATTCATTACTGCATTTCTTCTGCTGTCCATATTTAGTGCTTTGGAATGCCTTGAACTGCAGTTCCATAAAAAAAATCAATTTATATCCTTTTGATTCTTGTTTCCCTAAAGTTGATATCAGCAGAGTAAAACATCTAATTATCAACAAACTGTAATAATGAATAATTTTGTTTTTCTTAGTAGAAAGAACAAGTAAATGGTAAAGACCACATAGATTGATATGATAGAGTGAATGTGTCAAAATTTGTTCTTTATTCAAAGCTTTTGGGTTGTTGCACTTGCCCTTGTCCAGCTAGTCAGATCCAGTCATTCGTCGGTGATTATCATTTTCCATGCGCTAGATATATTGTTTAATAAGGTGATTGACTAGTTTATATAATCAGTAGCCTTTTGCAGTGAATAATTTTTAATAACGTAGAATAAGATAGCCGAAAAGCTTTTTTGATGTAACTGTCATTTTAAGCTGTATACATTGAACATTCTTTCTCAAATCAGGTAAAATAAAGTATATTTTACCCCCTCCAAAAGACCATGCAGATCTTCAATTAAGAACACACTATAAACTTGCTCAAATTAATATTTAAGACCTACAATGGCAAAGGATTTATGTGTTGTTGATTTCACCTGGGATCCAATTTTTTTGAGTTTTTGTCAGCAACAAATTTGTTAATAAATTTTGTATTTGACATCTACACTAGTAAAAGAATTATCTTACCAATTTCTTGATTTATCTTTGTTTTGTGTAGTTGAACTTTTGTATCCTATTAGATTAATATAATGATACTGATACAATGACTCTTTAATAGGAATTGAATTGGTCCTCGGGACTCGAGTTAAGTCTGCTGATGTGAGGCGCAAAACTCTATTAACTGTTGCTGGAGAGACTATCAGCTACAAGATTCTCATCATTGCAACAGGTGCTCGGGTATTGGAAACTGATCTTTCAAGTGTTAACTATATTTTGTTTTCTATTGGTGTAACTGTGGGAACTATTGATCTTGCAATTGAAATTTCATTTGTTGACGAAAGTAAATATCTTTGAACTTGTATGATTTCATGTGTTGGATGCAGACTTTGAAGCTTGAAGAATTTGGATTGAGCGCATCACATGCTGAAAATGTTTGTTATTTGCGAGATATAGCTGATGCAGACAGGCTGGTTAATGTGATGAAATCTTGTTCGGGTGGGAATGCCATTGTCATTGGTGGTGGTTACATAGGAATGGAGTGTGCCGCATCTTTGGTCATCAACAAAATAAACGTCACAATGGTTTTCCCCGAAGCTCATTGCAGTAAACACTCCTCATCCTCTTCTCTTTATGTTTTGAGACTCTTCTTGTGGAGATTAGTTTTCATATATTTCCTCTAAGAAAGTATTATTCGCACTTGATTCGTTTCGATGGAAAGAAAGCTTTTTGGATGTTGCAAACTGAGTAGAAGTGTTTGGCATACAATCACCGCTTTCATGTGATTTTGATATGATAGCAAGCTAACTATAGAACTGTTGACGCGTTTTGCAGTGGCCCGCTTGTTTACATCCAAAATTGCGAATTATTATGAAGATTATTACAAATCCAAGGGAATTAAGTTCATCAAGGGAACTGTCATGTCATCTTTTGATGTGGACGACGATGGAAAAGTAAGTCGCGGGCTGGTTGATAAATTTTTTATTATTTATCCCAAGCTTCATATATTAGAAATTCAGTAAGACTTGCCATGATCTGTTACAAATTAGATTACCAATTTTCCTCCCTCGGAAGACAAAATTACTCTCTTAATATGATTGAAAACAAGTTTGTTGCTGTTTCATAATTCTAGTCAGCAGAGCATACAAAATTATGTGCTGGTAAAACTGATTACTACTCATTAAACTTGTATAGGTGACAGCTGTCAATCTAAAAGACGGAAATCAGCTACCAACCGACATGGTTGTGGTAGGAATCGGTATACGGCCAAACACGAGCTTGTTTGAAGGCCAACTAACTCTGGAGAAAGGAGGGATCAAAGTGAATGGGAAAATGCAGACAAGCAACAGCTCAGTGTACGCAGTTGGAGATGTGGCCTCATTTCCAGTCAAACTATTCGGCGAAACTCGTAGGCTTGAGCATGTCGACTCAGCCCGAAAGTCAGCAAGACACGCCGTTGCTGCGATAATGGACCCACAGAAAACAGACGACTTCAACTACCTGCCGTTTTTCTATTCCCGAGTTTTCGCACTGTCTTGGCAGTTCTATGGCGACACGGCAGGAGAAGTAGTGCATTTCGGAGATTATAGCGGGACCACATTTGGGGCTTACTGGGTAAACAAAGGTCAGCTTGTTGGGTCATTCCTCGAAGGAGGAACGAAAGAAGAGTACGAAGCTATGGCGAAGGCCACAAGGATTAAGCCAGCAGTCGAAGACATATCAGAGCTGGAAAGGCAAGGCTTGGGCTTTGCGATGGCAGTGAGTAAGATACCGGTTGTAACATCTTTGCCTGCTGATACAGCTGGCAGTTCAGGCCTTAAATTGGAGAGAGCATTGTATCCTTACCATGCAACTGCGGGTGTTATTGTGGCTGCTTCTGTAGCTGCTTTTGCTTATTGGTATGGAAGGCGGCGCAGAAGGTGGCAATGAAGTTGGGAAGGATGTGCTCTTCTGCAATCTCTTGTTGTAGCATTGAATAGTTTAGTTGGCTGTGATCTTCTCCATTGTGTTGTTGAAATTTGAAATAGAAAGTAAATATCTTCATATTGTTGCTGTATGATACTGCATATTTGTTGAACCGACTTTTATCAAGATATTTCTTGAACGGGGGAAATAATACGTTATTTTTAGTAACGTGTTATCTACTCAATTCAGTTCTATTCAATATTTAGACATGTTCATTTGTATGCGCTAGAAAATTTAAAATCTGACTAAGAGCCTAACTAGGATAATTAATGTATAGGATCCTAAAATATTGTCATCAAGTATAGTGATATGAAAATTTTCTTTGGCTGCCATCCTAGTTTAACGGAGTTTTGCTAAACTACCGGATTTGACCCGAGTCGCTTACTTGGTTGTGGTGAGTGATTCTTCTAATTAAGATTTTCTTGGAGAAGTATGAAATTTAATGTAAGTTTGCTAAATTTCATCTAGTAACTGAGATTTATAGAGGGCAAAGAAAGTAACAGATGTTTTTTGTGTTCAATTTCAGCTTAAATTCCCATTTTGCCCCAGAAACCAGTTCCGGCTAAAACTAAAATATACAGGGCAAAACCGTCCATCCGAGTATTTTACACAATCCTAGAACATTAATTCACACTATCTCCAATTGCTCAAAATCCAGGCCTTCAAACTCTCTTATCCTATCTTCATCTTCTATTACAGAGCTTTAAAAATGGCGACTTCATCTCTTTCTTCAACAACTACACTCACTCTTTCTTCCCATTCCATTTACCCTACTTTTTCCCACAACAAACAATTCCTCGTTGAATTCCCTCTCCGCTCCAATTTCTCGTCCGTTTCTCACCGCTCCACTTTTACTCATATCCGTCCACTCTACGCCGTCGAAGCGCCGGAGAAAATTGAGAAGCTCGGCTCCGAAATCTCATCATTGACTCTAGAGGAAGCTCGTACTCTCGTCGACTATCTTCAGGATAAGCTTGGAGTTTCTGCCGCTGCTTTTGCCCCTGCTGCGGTGGCCGTTGCTGCTCCTGGCGCTGCTGAGGCGGCTCCGGCTGTTGAGGAGAAGACGGAGTTTGATGTTCTGATTACGGAAGTGCCGTCGAACGCGAGAATTACAGTGATTAAAGCTGTTAGGGCATTAACGAGCTTGGCTTTGAAGGAGGCGAAAGAACTGATTGAAGGTTTGCCTAAGAAGTTTAAAGAGGGAATTTCTAAGGAAGAGGCTGAAGAAGCCAAGAAACAGCTTGAAGAGGCTGGAGCCAAGGTTGAAATTGCTTAATTTACTGGTTAATTTTGTCTACCTTTAGATTTCATTTTGCTCTAATTTTTGGGATATTTGTAGTATTTATGTTCTGCGACTTTTAAAAATGAAATGTACTTGAATAATTTCCTGTGTTGTGTGTTGTATTTGTTCAAACTGATGCTAAAATTGAATTTTATTTGAATCAATGCAAAGCTTTTAATTTGGCATTTGCAATGATAAAATAGTTCAGTCTAACCTGGAGAGAGCTATAATACATAATTTAGAACCATTTGAAATGCAACGGTGAAAATTTTACAATGTCAAATTGGGATTCTGAAAACATTGCTCTCATTGAAGAAGTTTGAATTTCTCCTTTTCCTTTACTTGCCACAATGCATGAATCATTTGCTTGAAAGACAGATTATTTGGAGCAAATCCCACTTTTAACATCCTTTCTTGCAGCTCTATCAATTCGTTTGCATCGGCTAACTCGCAGAATGTTTTGACAAGGATGTTGTAACTTTCAGTATCGAAGATTTGACATTTCCTGGCAAAGAATCCCAATATAGATTCTCCTTTGCCAACGTCCTTTTCTTTGCAATACATGTGCATTAGTTCCCTGCATATTTCTGGATCAAATAGCATATCACATTGAAGCATTTCTTCCATCAACAATTCCGCCTCTCGAATTCTACCCATTCCACATAAACAACACAGGAGAGCTTTATATGTACCTAGTTTTGGCTTTACATTATTCCTCCCTAGCATCTCATCTTTTAACAGTAATGCATCAGAAAAGGAATCTTTTTTGCAGAGAGATTCAACGAGTTTACAGTAGATTTCATCACTAGGAACATAACCGCGGGGCAAGATTCTTTCGAGGAGATTCTTTGCTGCGAAAGGGCGATCTTCATCACATACAGAAACTAATAGATAATCATAAATATCCCAAGAAATCGGAACACCATATCTCTCAAGTTCAACGATCAAATTCAATGCTGAAATCATCCTGCCCTCTTTTCTATACCCTTCCACGAGAACCCGACATGTAAAATTATCAGGGTAAACATTATTTCCTATCATCTCATGTAACAAAGATCTTGCCTCATGCATTTTCCCTTCCTTACAATAAGCACAGATAAGAGTATTAAACGAAACAATGTCGGGATTCAAACCCCTATGGATCATTCTATGGAAGAGCTGATGAGCCTCTCTTAGCCGCCTTTCTTTACACAGACCATTCATCAATGTTGTGTAAGTAACCAAATCAGGAAATACATTTCTTCTATACATTATCCTGTACAAGTAGAATGCATCACTCAATCTTTGCTTTCTGCAATAGCAACTGATTAGTGTATTATAAGTCACAATATCGGGTTCGAACCCTTCTTCCTCCATCTTCTCTAGGAAGAGATTTACCTTACTGATATCGCCGTCTAGGCAGAAAACCTGAGTTAATATGTTAAAAGTGTAAGTATTTGGGTGTATGCCAACTCTACCCATAGTTGCATAAACCTGCCAACATTGATCAATACAATTTAACTTCAATAACCCATTCAGGAGAAAATTAGTAGAAACTACACTTGGAAAAAAACCAAACTCAACAATCTTTAAAAATGACCTAAAACCCTCTTTAATCATGCCCTCCTTCACATATGCTTTGATTAGCATGTCAAAGATGACAGGATCCCAATTGCAATCTTCACAGCATGAAACCAAACTCTGCAATACATCTTCACTAGGTGAAGAATGTTTAACCGCCTTAATCAATTCAGACATAAATGCCATAGCTTGCTTGAATTCCTTTGACCAGGCAAGAATGTGAAGAAGAAAGCAATAGTTTTGGGTAGAGGGTTCAAGAGCCAAATCATTTCTGACCCAATTGAAGAAAGTAGTAGCTGCAATGGAATCAGATTGACATCTCAATAAAACCCTAGATATTTCATTGGTACCCAAATGGGGCAGGAGTTCTCTGATTTCATCTCGGAGATGGGATAAACGGGCGTTGTTTTCTCTGAGAGAAGAGTAAATGATGCTGACTATGTTGTTAGGGTTTTGGGTTGTAGGAAGGAGATGGTATAATGGATTTGACAGAGATTTAGGGTTGGAATTAGATACAATCTGAAGTGAAGAAGAAGAGTAGGGTAATTGTGATGCTAAATTGATCAAAAAGTGTTGTGGAGGTGTATTAATGGTAGATTTAGATGCAAAAGATATTGAATTTAGGAGAATTTTGATCGAATTCCTGTTCATTACTAGCTTAATTTTGATAAGACGAAAGGCAGATGAAGGAGAAGAGTGTAACACAACGGAGTAGAGGATTAACAAGCGACCACACTTCGAAATATTTTGATTTTTTTAGTGCGACTACTTCGAGAAAGAGGGGAAATTGATTTGAGCTATGAATTTTATTTGTTTAGACATGGAGGGTGAGAGATTTTTTGTTGGATTTGCAGAGAAAGAGAATGGAAAATGGAGTTAGAAGCTTGAACATTGAGGGTGTGTTTGTTGGATACGTAAATTTTGATAGAATTCAATTCAACTGATTGCCAAGTGTCATCCTTTTTTAACTCTTGTCACCTAATTTATTTTCTTTTATTCATCATATTATTCATAACCATTTAAACTCACTTATATTCACTCAACCATGATTGAAATCAAAATAAATTTCTTAAAAATCAAAATTGGATACTTATAATCTTAATTTATATTAATTATAATTTAATTAAATATATATCATGATATTTATTATTTAAAGAAATTAGAGAATTAAATTCCATTACTTATTTAACTAGGTTATCTCATTTTCCATATTAATTTAGTTCTTTTTAATTAAGAAAATTTTGTATTTAATTAAAAAATTAAATGACAATAATTTCATAAATTTACTTCAATTTCCATATTTAGATATGAAAAAATTTATATATTTTCAGAACTAGTTGATCGTGAAAACCGCCTAGCCAAAGACAAGGCCAGTCGGAAAATCAGCCGGCCATTGGAATGGTCTGATCAGCCACTGGCATGGTCTGATCGGCCACAACATTTCATGGGCATTGGGCAGTCAAACTGGCCGGTCATGCCAATGGCCAGCCAATTTTCCCAACCGGCCACACCAATGGCCAGCCGAATTTTCCAGTCAACCATTTCTAAATTATTTTCTTCATTAAATTGAAGGGTAAGCTTCGTCATTTTGCCAGGACAACGCAAAGTAAAACTGGGCGACGTTGAGTAACCCTAAACAAAATTTTAGGTAAATAGATATTTAAGGCATACTTTAGGAGGGTCATGATTTGCTTCGTTACATAAATTTAACCAGACATGAATGCATAATCTTCACTTTCCTCTACTAAACTAAAGTTCGAGTATCACTGAGATTAAATAGCAATAGATCTGTAATAATTAATAATACAAGATACATACAGTTGGAGTAAGAAGGTCCTAAACAACAAAGCTTCATTCAAACAAATGATTTGTTGACGACATTCATAGAGGCAAGTCTAAGCTGCTTTTGAAGAGGCAAGTAGTCTTTCAGTGATAAACAGGCATGATGCATTACGGGTAACAGAATAGCAACCACATCCTTTTCACTGTGGTCAATGGGTTGAAGCTGCTTAGGTGTATCGTCGAGGACCCACCGGTACATGCGTTCTGTGGATGTACACATATGTGAGACAACGGTTTCTGCAATAACTTCCCAACTGGCTTCTTCCAGAAGAGAAGTCAGGGTAACTGATAGGTCGTGCAATACCGATAATGGATCTACAGTCAGCAGAGGCATATACTTGCAGCAGCTGCCGCTTAGCAGACCAACAAACTGTAATGACTGCACACCAAAATGTAGAGCACATTTATTTTCCAAAGAACACCCTAGAAAATTTGAAGGAACTGAATAAACTAGCAAAGAATAATGTATATTATTAAATGAAATAAATGTGGATACATATATTGTTGTTTATTTCAAGATGAAGGCTAGAAGATAATGAAGGGGTGCTGTTATTCTTTCCAATGGCTCTTGCCACGTTATCATGAATGGAAATCTGCATTTCAAGTCCAATAATGGATTGAACCAACCTGGTCTATATGAAGCATGCTACAGAAGAAACAAGAATCTATCATGATATGCTGGTAACAAAATCCTTCCAAGGTTTTATAAACAACCAACCAACTTTACCAGTATAGCTCATTGTAGTCTATGGCACCCATAAATACGCCCTTTTTTAATTGGCAACAGAGGGACTGTACAAACAGAGCCACAATACCAGTGTACAAGAACTTCTGGTAAATGTTTTGGAAACTTTTTCTCACCCATTTTCTAATGTGTATTTTCAAGAGAAGAGATGCCTACCGTGGAAGGAAAGCTGGACTCGCAGCTAATTTCCATTGCATCAATGAGCCACTGTCTTTTCACACTTCCCTCCGCGTCTTGCAAGGCTGCAACTACCTCTGTTAGCATATTCCATATACCTGTAACAAGAGGAGGTTAAATATAACTGAAAGCTAGTTATGTGCCATAAGCTTTGGGGGTGAAGAAAACAGAAAATATGAATTCGGAGACAGGAATTCAATTTGGCTTCGCAAAAATAGGCTGATTACAACAATATTTAAAATTAAACATGTTTATAGTCATTACAGCACCAGAACACTGTTCATATAGAGAGACTAACCATGTGATTTAGTATTCAATATGTCAACTTTTAGTCCTCCAAGCTCGTTTAAGGGGATGGATCCATTCTTTACTAGTTTGGCTTTTGCCACGACCTTCTTCCAGAGTTCATCAAACTTCCAATGTCCTCGTCCTAGATCTACCAATGAAACCTATTTGGCACAAGGAAAGAATAATATATTCGCATAAGGTATAAATTAATCCTTAACCGGGTTGAGCATGCTCATATCAAATTATTAATTCTGTAATTAAACATCATTTTCAGGTAAAAAAGAGACCACGGGCTATAAATGTTGCTTAAACTATTCCGATAAGAATTCAGCTCTCAGAAGAATACATACGTGAAGAATGCATTATCCTTACCTGCAGGAAATCTGACAACCATTCTCTTCGTGCCTTTTCTAAGCAACGCACCACCTCATACCACTCCTCTTTAGGTGGTCCTAGGACAGATGTTGATTCCAATGCAGGCAAAAAGGAGAAAAGAACCTCCATGCATTTCTCGATAATTGGTAGGTATCCAAGTGAGCTGAGAGTAGCTTCATCCAGGCATTGGCCAAGACCCCTCCAGCATGATATCCTCAATGAGATCTTCTGATCAGAGTTGTACATTTGGTTGAAATAATCTGACGAAAAAAATTCAGAAATATCATGAAACCATTTCTCCAGCCTAGAGCCCGAGAATATTTTTGTCAAGTTGGCCAGATATGCTAGCAGACATGTTTGTAGATTTAGCTCCAGAGTTCTGAACCGAGACAAATCACATAGTTCGTCAAGGAAAGCAAGGAGTGGATCAAACTGGTCAGCATGAGCAATTGAGAACCGAATACATTCCTCTCTCAGGATTCCACTGTTAAGACCAGAATTTGGCATCAACTTTGAAATTTGAGGCCCATATCTCATGCAACGTCTAATGATGGATCCCCAATCTATAGTTGGCAATCTGGGGGCTACTGAAAGGCATCTTAAGACAGTTGCTACAGTAGCAACATGAGTACATGTACCTCCCTCGACCTGGAAAATCAAGAAACAGAGTTAAAAAAAACCAATCCCCAGAAACAGCACTGCCTTCTCTATATATGCATGAAAATTAGTTTTCAGAAAACAGAACCCACAACAATGGTCAGACTCAAATTCATAACACAAGGGTGAATGACAAGTCATTAAAGAGGACAAATTTATAGCAAGTGTTTTCCATTGCATCTCTTTTTTCCCCTTTTCTTTTGCAGATATATTTATTTTCTACTCTTATTCTTAACATGGGGTTTCAATCAATCCATTTACAACATTTTAGCAGAGTAGAGTACATCAAAACAAAAAGTCAGGGATCACCATTTTACAGAATTGACTAGTTACTACACTTCTGCGAGTCTGTGTGTTTTATCATTTATTTGTGCTAACAATTATGGACCACATCAAATGCATGGCAAGATTAGAACAGGAACTGACTATTAAAAACCGTTTAGGAAAAACAAAGCTAAAGCGCGTACAATAAACATACGGTTCAAACATCAGATTAAAGTATCAGCAGAGAATAAGAAGCATGTGGCCTACCACAGAAGAATCCAGATTCATTAACCACAAAGATAGCTTCAACACTAAACTGTCTTCAGAAAAACTGTGGGAAATAGGTCTGGAATCAGCAAGCTCATTTTGAGCACTTTTGTCGACATTCTGAAGTTCCTTGGACCACATATGATTGCGGAGGAATGAAACTGCCCAAGCTGCATTCTGTCTCATTTGGAGATCATCAGAATTTTGAGCAATAAGAAATATTTCTTGAATCAGTGCTGTTAATTCTGGTTCGCAAATAGCGTTGGAAAGTAAAGGGCCCAAAACATTGGAAGATTTCTGTCAACCAAAAAATCGTATAGTTATAATTCTGTTAACCAAATAGAAGAATTGTTATATGTGTAAAGTCATATACCCTCACTATTTAAAAATAAGAGAGAGGATCATACCTTTTGTTCATACACAGTTTTCACTGAAGATGAGAAATGATGGGCATGAAACAAAATCCCAGCACTGGCTCCTAGAGAATTAACAACTCCAAGCATACCACCCAAGTGGATGAGAGGAGGATAAGGATTAGAATAGCATTTTCTAAATAATTCAAGTAAACCTTTGATATGTTCAACTTTAACTGGGTGCACAGACTCATTCAAAATACAAGCAAGAAGGTTTCCTGCTCCAATGCAAGAAGCCATCAGAAAGCTTTGATGGAAATTTCCAGATTTTTTCACAGACACCAACTCAGATATCAACTCGGTGTAGCCATTCACCAGACGATCCAGCTCATTATCACTCATCATTTCCATTCTCTGGCAGAAAGCTACAATCATTGGAAGCGCAAGACAGGATCCTGCAGATAAAACTCTGTCTACTCCCCTAGAAAAATCAGATCTTATTTTAATGGAATCTATGTGAGGTATCCATGATATAATCAAGTCTTTAATCTTTAGTGCAGCATTATGTGCCCCAGCTCTGTATATGGCGCCAACAGTACTCCCTAACCCAAGGACCAGACCTGCAACACCCCAAATATCTTCCTCTAAATCGTCACAATTCTCAAGCAACAGCTTAGAAGTCATATTGGATGCAAAATCTTCAGTAACTGAGGGGAGGTATGGAGAGAGATCGTCTATAATATCATATGAGGCTTGACCAAGCTGACTTGTCATCAAAAGTAATGCCCTAACGATCTTTCCTAGTAAGTCCACTTCCTGTTTTTTGTAGTTCTCTTTCACAGAGTCGATGCTATCAGAAACTTCAACCCTGGTCAGCAGATCTTGGCATGAGAAGCCCAAGCCAACCCCACATGCTCCTTTGACAAAGGTGCTATTGCTTTCACATAATACCTAAAAACACATGCTCTTTATAATATTTAAGGAAGCAAAACAGATTGAGTAAATATTACATCAACTTCCACAATTATATAAATTCCCATACCTCAATAAGTCCAGTAATGTTTTGGAATTTCTGCTTGTGATCAGTTACATGCAAGCAACTTGAGATCAATCCAAGAGATATTGCAGCTGACCATTGGCGGTGTTCATGTTCGTATTGAGACAGCCAATTCAAAAGAAACTTTGAAGCAGCTGACTTGATAGCATGAGCAGATGAAGGCAAGACCTGAAAATGGCCAATTGTACAGATGAAGGAAAGACCTGTAAGCATCTGTATCACTTCATTAATATGAAAAGCATTTTATGCTCATAGCCAAGCAATATGGGATTCCAACACACCTTCACGCCCAAATTTTATTGTGCGTGAATTTTTCATCAGGTGACCCATCATCTCATCAGGGTCAATTGGTCCCAACATTGTCCACCTAGCTCTGGTATTATGTAAGTATTTGTATATAATCCCAAAAGGTACCCCTTTGAGGTTAAGATTGCTTCATTAATATAAGGAGCATTTCTCATAGCCAAACAATGTGAGAATCCACCAAAGACACACTTTCTTACAGAAGATGAACAATAAGTCCAATTTGCAAAGTATTGGCACATTTCAGTTCTTGGGGTAGCCATTGGCAAATGGCAACTATAAAATCTATAGATCTGTACTGCAATGTGCAAATTATTCAGGAATCAACAATTTCGCCACATAATATTTCAGTTATAATAAAATTAGTTAAATCCCTCTTTCATTTTTTTTTATTTCAAAAATGTTTGGTTATTAATCAATATAATGCCCCACAGGCTCACAAAGTAAAGGCATTAGATTACATTCAGATTAGATATTTGATAATGAACAACTATACTACAGCACTTAACCAACATGGTTTAGCTCAATTGATTCATCTCCCAACAATTGAAGTAGGAAGGTTGTGGGTTCAACAGTCAACTTCTTGAAAAGTAATATTATGAAAAAATAAGTTACAGCGCTTACCAAGCATAGAGCACCAACAGCTAATGCAATGTTTTCAGCAGATCTTGGTATAGATTCTTCTGCAAGTCGCATCATACTCTGCATGATAGAATCTGTAAAAACAATTTCACAGAAGAAAAACCGAGTAAGTTCGCATCAAGAAGAAAGAAAGTGCTCACTGAACCTTCAGGATATTGTTTGCAGACTTGGATGTTTTGTCTAATGCAGCAGATGCTACTCTAGAATCCAACAATAAGATATTGGCCCTCATCCAACGGTGCATAAAGGTCTTCCATGATTGTAGCGAAAAGAGAGCAACAAAAATGTTTCTAGATAGCTGAAGAGAAGAAGCTATTTCCACCAGTGCATTCTCATATGCAGCATGAAGATCTACAGTCACCTGGATAGCAAATGATGCTGATTCAAGTATGTACTGCATTTAAAGAGAAGACCTTCAATATTTGTTTATCTTACTCTTGATACTCCTAGGTCTTTCACATCTTTAGGTGTGAAGGAAAGGCATAAAAGCGCTGCACCAGGTAGCTTTCCCACATTACTTTTCTTCCCTGCACATATTAGTCTCATTTCATTTGCTTAACAATACATCAAAGACACAAGGAGCGATTTTATAAAGTAAAGTCCCTAAACAGCACTACAAATCCCCCCCCACCCCCCACAATCATAAGAAAATTAAAGCATAAAAAGATGCCACGATCGTTATTATTAAGAATATTAATATCTATGATTTCTATTAAATACTATCACCGTTATACTTTATTTCCTGCTTCGCAAGGAAAACAATACTCTTTTGAGTACAATCTCATCATACCTGAAGAAAAGAGAACCTGCGGAAAAACATCGAGCAATTTCTCAATCTTATTTCCAGTGACTTTTTTCTCCTTCACCAATCTTCGCCTATTACTGAAGAAAATTATAATCTCACCATCAGTGCCCTATCAATATTATTCATCAAGAAAAGCAGAAATTTCAAATTGTAATCTACATGTGTTCACGAGTTATGATCTTGACTTGAAATTTTTCAATAGCCTTGAGTACAACAATATCTGTTTCACAGAAGAGCAAATCCATGTTCTTTCTCTTAAATTCCGGAATTCCTTCTTCTACATGTTGGACCTAATAAAAAAAGCATATTCAGAAAAATTCAGAATGCATGTCAAAATGAAAACAAAAAATAAACAGATACAATGAACATGATTCTGGGGCATCTATGAGATGAAAAAAAGCTAAAACAGCAGTCAGATAAAGCACTTCTGGCTTTGATCCATAGCCTCCAAACATCCGAACTGTATGGCTAAATCAGAAGTCCAGGGAAAAACATAGCATGTCACCCTAAAAGCTTGATTCGAGGTGTCCACAAAAAAGAAAAACATAGAATACTCCAATAATTCAAAATTTTCACCTCATATTCAGATAAGGCTTCAAATGCAGAGGCCCTAGCCCTTGCCCATTGTTCCACATGACTAGCATGCATGGACGCACCAACATTCCACAATATCTGCAAGACATTCTCTGAAGCTTTTGGATATGCTTCAGCATCCATTGCACCCCATCTCAAAAGATTACACATGCTAAAATGTGCAAAATCCATATGGGTCATTTTGGGGGTTAAAAAGTTAAGGGAACAATGCTCAAAACATATGTAAAAATTAAAATTCTAATCACACAAATGGAACTTAGCAACCACTAGGAAACACAGACATCATCCTAATTACAAATTATTGAAAACTTAATGGCTTGTTACTACTCCATTTTTTCGAAAGAGATTGGTTGGCTAGGATAAAGGCTACAAGCCACTTATAAACGTAAGATAGCCTCTGATTCAACCACAGTTACGGATGCATTGCTTACACAGTTTGTAATGTCAACTTCAAATGATTTTAAAGTATGAGAATCATATCATTTGCTTACCTTCGTGCAAGAACTGGGTTTGAAGAGTAATCCGCCACATGCTTTTCAATAACACTCCAGGCAGTATAAAAATCTGGATAAGGGGCACTGGAATTGTAAGAAGCACTAGAATCTCTTACTGGGATCCAGTAATTTATCTTACTACGCTATAGTGAAATACAAGTAGGAAAAAAGTTCAAGTTGACAATACCAACTACATCAGCTTCACACAGATGTGCAAGGCTCTGTAAACCAAGAGCTTTTATAACAGGATCCTGACTCTCGATACAAGCCTGTTAGAGAAATATGAAATGAGAAGACAAAATTAAAAGTAAGATACAATTTTAGAACTTGGATGCATGTAGCTATGATTTTATCCATACCGAAACAGACAAGATAATGTCCACACCCCTATCAGGATTTTTTCTGCAAACATCTCTAATGGAAGTAGCCAAACTTAGACAAATAATATTGTTGGACTTGAATTGGATGAACCCATCTGGAAGTAGAACTGCCTGAAAATCAATGAGTATTAACATTGAAACAAGGAAAATTGCCATTGCAACTCAGAAGAGAAGGAGAGCTAGAAGCTGAAGGTAGCGATTACATAGCTTAATAAAAATCTGGATCTCTATCTACATGAAAGAAATGAAAATCATGAAAGTTTTCTGAGGTGATATGAAAGTTAGGAAAATGCCCTTGTGGAGTAAGCATTTGTTCTGAAAATTTATCCTGATGCAATGCTTAAGTAACTTTTTGTAGAAGTTAAAATTTTGACCCCATTAAAGATAATATTATATGATTATGTTCATAATTGATAAAGGGAAGTTTAGCTTGACTCTTGATTCCTCTTCCTCCTCACTTTTCCCTGAACTAAAAGTTTAGGGAATGCAATACAACACATCATATGTGATTAATTTAGCACTATTGTTACTTTAGTATCAAAATAAGTTCATATACTACTTAAGTCAGAATCAAAAAGCAGTACAAACTAAAGTTTAATGAACTCAATAATTCGGAAATAGTGACTTGCGAGCCAGGTCTACAATTGCCTGTGGTTCAAAAATGATGTAATGCTAAACTCTTTATTTTCAACTACATGTTGAACTCTTTATTTACAACTGTATATGATCATTAGATAATCAACAACATAAACCAAATTAACTGCTCAGCTCCTTCTATGCACACTTAAAAAAATGATTAATTTGCTTCCAATATATTAAGCGTAAAAACAAAATGGATGTCATTAATCATAATCCATATAGACTAAGAGAATATTACTTGCAGGGTACCAAAGGCTCGGTCATTAGTTGACCATGTCTGACAAAGCAATCGAACCCCCGTTGCGTACAACACTCTGATGCAAGACAAATTGAATAATCAAGATATTAGAAAAAAGAAATAATTCATATTAGCTCTTGTAGCAAAAAAAAGGCAAATTCCAATTGCATTTACTCTTCATTCCTATTATGGTACATAACTATTAGCAGGCAACTTTAGAAAAAATTCTACCAAGTACCAACTCAAATCACACGTATGATACAGTATTCACATGCAGACAGCTAAGTAACATACTTGGGAAAAGAGATAAACAAGTAGAGTTAAAGAGCGTATACTCTTCTGTAAACAATAATTCTCTATTAGGAAAATGGAGGGAAATATATGAAGAAAAGAGGAGGAGAATTGAGCATGTCACCAACAAATTTGTTTATAACCATGTGGTTCCCTAACCTCATTATGTTTATTGTACAGTGAAGGATTATATGCTTCATAAATAGCAGCAAGAATAGTTCAGATATGCGAGGATAGTTCAAGTTTTCAACAAAATGTTTACAAGCATCAAAAGAAACCACTTTTGAAATTAGATACAACAGAGAGATATGATATCTCATGGGGATGCACTTGAAAACCCAAAAGAAAACTTCAATGTAAGTCAAGCAAGCCAACAAGAATTTGACAAAAAATATGCAGCCAATGTTAATTGTTAACAAGTGTTTTGCATTGTAAATTGAAAGATGCTTAATCTTAAACTCGTCATCATGTGTAATTTGATCTAAATTCTTAACAAATATATTCAATGTTGATGTTATGAAATCTGGTGTTAAAAGATTGGGTCTAAAGATGGCAGTTACAATAACCTTCTTTACAAGCATTATGTGACAATATGCTCTGACAAAGGAAAAATAGGATCACGAAAGCGTGGGCGTGCACACAAACATATAGGTTGCCAACCAATCCAACTAAATACTGTAACTGGCCCATAACGTTCCTCAAATCATGTAAAACGACGTTGATTTTAAGCTTATGAGAGCAAATGACATTCAAGGCAAAGAGCTTGCTGTGAAATAGCGTAACATACATAGAATAAGGAGTTCATATTCAACGAAGCTGGAACATGCTCTATACTGCAATTTAATGCAATCAGATCAACCTAATTAGAAAAAACACATCCAGTGAGATTTCATCGATAATGCAAAAACAATGACAACAACATAACCCCAATTGCCTATCAAGGCTCCCGCACAAGCGTAAGGTTGACTAAATAGGTAAGTCCTGCATGCAAATTCTCTTGAGCTTGAGGCATGTAAAAAAAGGCTAACCAACCATATGTTGAATTTCCGTTAAATAAACAGAGATGCAAGGATTTAAACCTTTCAACCACTTGGTTTAAGAGGCCTTAATACTATAACAAGGAACCAATTGATCTAAAAAGCCTAAGCTAAAATAAAAGGCCCAATGTTTTTGTATTATCTCTTGCAACGAAAAAGGAAGAATATGCAGGAGTTAGAGCAGAAAGCAAGACAGACAAATTTCATTTAATTATATCTTATCTTGTATTTTACTGGTCAAAAATAATGTTTTACATATTTATTGTTAGGTGTGCAAATAGAAAGGTAAACGGGAGAAAAGCAAGAGTGAATCCACTACCTCCTGAACAGAAGATAATACTTGGGAACAGAAAGAATTGTTCTCGACTTGTTATGAAATAAGTAACCCTCTTTCTTTATTTTGCAAGTGTAGGAACTCACAAATGATGCATGAACTCCCTATGTCACAAAAAAAGTACTCTAGCTACCATCAAACATGTCGAATCCCATTAAGGCATAGGTATATTCACCAAATATGTAGAGCACTCAACATCAGTAAAATGATAGAAAATGAATACAAGTTTGGAGTGGAAGACAAGGTTGAGGAGTTATTGAGAGTACACACGGTTTTCCATTTTTCTGAAGCATTGGCAGGATTGATTGAATTATGAGTGGCATCATCACAAAATGGGATGCCAGAGATGGAAGCACGGCCAAAAGTTTAGGCTGGACCAAAAAAAGAAAAGAAAATATTATAAAATAACAGCAGGCAGATACAGGATGAAAAAGCAAAGATCAGTAAATAATTGGTTCCATTGCAATAGACAAACTGCCAGAATAAATAGCAATACAAACCAGTATATCCTGGCTATTAATGCCATTCCTGGTCAAAATGTTACTGTAAAATAGAACAACAAGCAACAAGGGCACGCCTTGCTTAGGATCCAAAACGCCGATTGTAGCCAACATATCTAATGCACTGTTTCTGAGAGACTGGTGTGCAACCAAAAGAGAAGTTGTTGCACTGAGCAATGGGGGCATTTCTGAAAGGTACAGTTGGGATGACATGAATTAGTTATAGGAATCTCAGTCACAAATATATTATTCTACACATTACATCAAGATGAACTAAACGTTTACCATTTACAAAATTCTGCTCAGATTGAGAGAGGGGCAAGGAGGCCTTTCGTTTGTCAACGATCTGCAAGGAGTTTTCTCTTAACTGAGAAGCCCAAGATTGAGCTTCATGATAAATACCTTTGCCATCAACTTTATCTTTACAAACAAAACTTACAAGGAAGGAGGTTGACTGCGAAAATTGGTCCTGAAAACAAAGAACACGACATTATTGTAAAAAATCTAAATCACCATGTATTATCCCCAATAAAAAGAACATGCAATTTCTTATCTTTCTTCTCTCTAACCTTTTTAACAAGACAGTAAAAAATTGCAATTTTATTTTAATTGATTTAATTGAGTTCGATACGCATAATCCCAGCTGAACGAAATTGCCAACATAAATCTCACATTTGTGCTAGAAATTTACTCTTCCATGAAACGTTGAATGCTTAGTATCATAAATAAAACATCTTTTTTCTCAATATCAAACATCATGAACTAAAGGAACTTATTCAGTTATTTGATGTACGAGTTGATAAACAGAATGATGAACATAGATTCAATGAAGGAGAAATTCCATCTTGATTTTATTTTCAAGTTCTAAAAGGGGTGGAAATGCACAAAAAAACAGACAGCCGAAGAACTAAAAATTATAATTTAAAACTCTAACCAATCTCAATTCAAAACAATAACATTGAGACTGAAAACAACAATTAAAAAATAATAATAAGTAAACCTGAGACCACAGATGCTGTAGAAGCCTATAAACAATAGACCAAGGTGATGAAACAGATGGAAATTTCACTTTGGGAACTGGTCCAATCTTCGGAGCGCTAAGCATTTCTATTATAAGCTTTTCAAGCATGCAGAGCAAATCAGCAGCTGCACCTTTAACAGATCTGGAAGTTGACGACATGAGGTTGATTACAGGAAATGTGAATAAGAGCTCTTCACTAAGACCACATTTGATTCTTTTAAATTCTGAGGAAAAAAGAAAAAGGAACAAACATATAAACAACCAAGGCCCAGAAGAGCATGAACAAAATCATTGACACACGCAAGGTATGAGACCAAAGAAGAAATAAGTAGAGCAGTCGAGCACCAACTTCATTTGCTTTATAATTTGTAGGATAACAGCCATTGCAGTGCAAGAAAAGGCATAATACTGTGAAAGGTTAGATTGATAAAGTAACACTGGAGACCTGAAGATACCAGTAAAACATCATGAATAAAATGGTATATCGCTTGACCAGGACTCAGAATGGTTAACAAAAGAGTAGATATATGCTTCAGATAAACATGCTAAATGACTTTACAAGTGGATTAGTAATAGATCAAACTCAGAATCATCACAAAACAAACATGCTCAACTTCATATAAGAGAGAGATGAGAATTAATGAACCCACCATTATTGCTTTTCCACTTGAAGAGAAAGATGAGGAGCTTCAAGACAGAAAGTTGTTCATGTTCAAGCTCAGATTGAACAAGGATAATGAACAAGGACAGAACTGATGATGATAATTCAGGTATATAGCACAAATTCAGATCTTTCTGAACGAGAAACAACCGCTTCACTAATTCAATGACTGCCTCACTATCACCAGAAAGCCCACGAAGAGATGTGGATAGTGAAAGAACGATCTCTGACAATTCCACACCAAGTAGCTGAGCCTCAGTAAGCAGCTGCTGAGAGAAAAGAAAACAAACAATAGCAGGTTGGTCCATTTAATGTTAAGCTAATTACCACAATTCATTTTCAAACTAATTCTGAATAAGACATGACATCAATTTAAAGCGTGATTGCAGTGAATAAAGCTATAAAAACATACCAAACCATTTTGAGCCAAGTGCCTCAGAACCACACTATATGCATCAACTACACATTCCAACAAATAATAAGAGTCTCTGAGTTCCTGCACGTCATCGAGAAATGAAAACCTAATAACGGAAACTTATGTAGAAGTGAAGAAATTAAAAAAGAACGTGCACGGGAGATATCTTTGAAGAATTATACGAACATCTGAATTCTTGTGTGGTAAAAGATTGAGCGATCCCATCAGCAATTTAAGAACTGGGATTGCCTCATTGGGGAAGGAGCAACAAAATGATGCCATTGATGATATTAACTGCCTTGCAAATAGAGATGACGAAGAATCCGAAAATGGGATGTGCAGCACTGAAAAATTCACAAATGGTCTCAAGAATTCACAAACTTCCACCATTCCCAATCGCTTGCTCTGCGCCATAAATTGTAAAACTTGCTGTACCAACTCAGACTGAACATCACTTCTGTGCGATAAAATCTGCAATTCAAAGGAATTGTAGCATCAGGGCTCGTATTGTTCAATGATGCACTCAATAAACTACAATAATAATTCACATTGTGCCAACATATCATATAAATTGCCGCTTAAACTTCAATGCAGTTCATTAACCTTAACAAATGGGTGACTCTCGGGCGAAGCAAAGTGCCATGATCCACTATTCCTTTGAAAGCCGAGCCGTATAAGAAATCCTAACCCTTTAACAAATAATCCAACGAATTTAGATTCTGTGCCTTCGAGTGCGGACTGAAGCTCCAGCAAGCCACGAGGGAGGTTCAATTTCGAGTCGGATACCAGGCGGCAGAGCTCGCGAACAGTTTGATCGACGACGGCAGGAGACGAAGATTGAAGACACTGAGTAATAGCTTCTCTTCCAGGATCCGAGTCCGGGTCGAGGTATGCCGGCGCCGATCGAAGCTTCGAGAATATGGAAATGACAGCGAATTTTTGAAGAGAGGGTTGAGGAACCCGAATTTTCTCCAGTAAAGGAGTGTAGGAGTCCATTGCTACTCTGAATCAACAAGCGACATACAACGGAGTGCCAGATATTTCCCGGATAGAGTGAATTGACGTCCAGATTGAAATAGTGCCTTTAAATAGGCCGCCGCCATTACAATTTTCGCCGCGTTATTGAAAGCGGATCTTTTCGACCCGTAAAACTCCGACCCGAACCAAATAAAAAGACCTCTATGCCCAAATAACATAAAAAGCAGCGCAGTTATGTATATTGCTTGAATAGCCTATACCTGTATCGTCTTCAGTCATCAAAAAGTTTTTTCTCGCTCTTTCTTTCTCAATTGATTTGTAATGGCGTCCATGTCGCTCACCGAGCTCGATGAAGACACTGTGCGCAGCATGTCCATTGGAGCCGTTTTCTCTGATTTCGTAAGCTTTTTTTCCAGTTTCCTTTTCTGCTCCGTCTCACTGGGTGAAAATTTGGTCTTGTGGGCTTTGGAGTCTCAATTTTAATTCAGCAATCGCAAATTCATGTATAGAGTCTGAAATACTGTTTAAAATTATTAGTGTTGTGTTCTTTGTAGGGTGGGAAGATAAACTCGGTTGATTTCCATCGAAAAGACGATTTGTTAGTCACAGCCAGTGAGGATGATTCTGTTCGACTTTATGACATTGCAAGTGCGAAGTAAGCAATTTTCTTTCACTTCAATTGTTTTATATGATGATAGTTTTAGTGTAGTGGGTTCCAATTTCTGCAGTCTTGTTTATTTGCTCTATATTTATAAGAACGATATTGAGTAGTCAGCTTGTTAGCGAAATCTTGAGTATTATTCAATGAACTTCAGGTTGCTGAAGACAACTTTTCACAAGAAGCATGGTGCAGACCGTATATGTTTCACTCACCACCCTAGCTCTGTTATTTGTTCCTCAAAATACAATCTGGATTCTACCGGAGGTTTGTCAGTTACTTTTATTTTTTTTAATTCTAAGAAAAGTGATTTCTCCTCCCTTATGATCCAGTACAGATCTGATTTCACTATTGCATATATATGGATTCATTATTTTCTTCCTTGGCAGAATCTTTGCGGTATTTATCAATGTATGATAATAGGTGTCTTCGCTACTTTAAAGGGCATAAAGAGAGGTATGGTTTCCAGTACATATCATTGTTTTTGGTAATAGTACAGAATGTTGGTCGGGCCAGCTTCTGAAATTCTTAGTTATATAGGCAGCAGAACAAATGCCTCTTGCCAGAAGTCTTAGTTTGAATAGGCTGTATTCAGATGTATATTTGAGGAGCAATGATTTATATTAGCGCACTGAAAAGTTAGAAACTTCTGTACATGTTATAACACAAAGGGGCGCTATTCATTTACAGTTAATACTTTTATTTTTATTTCCAGGAGCCATTGGGCCTTCTTAAGATATAGGCTCTCCACCTGTCCATTTTGCCTCAAAATAGTTTGGATTTCTGCTTTCTTTTTTTAAGTTTCATCTGGTTGCAGTTTAGATGATTTCTTTTGATATGCTATTGTAGGGTTGTTTCGCTTTGCATGTCTCCTATCAATGATAGTTTCATGTCCGGCTCTCTGGACCACAGCGTCAGGATATGGGATCTGCGTGTAAATGCTTGCCAGGTATGATATTTTATTGTGATTTTTTTGTGTGTAATAGTATATGCAATACAAACATTTTTTGGACTAGGGTGTATAATCAATAGCTCTTGAGTTGACCTGTGTTCACAGAATTACCAAACAGCAGTGACCTGTACGTGTATATATGATTGTGATTTATGCTTACTGTTGTAATTTTCAGGGAATTTTGCGCTTACGTGGTAGACCAACAGTTGCTTATGACCAACAAGGTCTTGTTTTTGCTGTGGCAATGGAAGGGGGGGCTATTAAATTGTTTGATTCACGTTCCTATGACAAGGTTCTTACCTATCAAACACAAATTTGAACTTTTTGTTTGAATTGAGCTCTGAATTCTATTTGTAAATCCAAAATGTAGGGTCCCTTTGACACTTTTCTAGTTGGTGGAGATACAGCTGAGGTTTGTGACATTAAATTCAGTAATGACGGCAAATCAATGCTCTTAACGACCACAAATAACAATATTTATGTTCTTGATTCATATGTAGGAGAAAAGGTTAGTTCCCTGAGTTGTATTGTTATATTTTGAAGTTTCTTTTAGATTTCTGTTCACTTGTGCTGTGTTATTACAGCCTCTAGAATGCATTGCAATATTGCATTTGATTACTGTTAAGTTACGAATTTACAACTTTCCAATGTGCAGCTTTGTGGGTTCAGCTTGGAACCGTCACCAAATACTACTATAGAGGCTACTTTTACTCCAGATGGCCAATACGTGGTATCAGGTATGCAGTTATTAACTTATTTTTAGTGTTTTCTACCATATCTTATATCAGAAACTCAAAATAGTATCTTATTACCTTGTTCAGTTGCTACCCATAGAACAAATTTACATCCAAAAGCCAATTATTAATGTTTAAGATGAGGTGGCCTTATTAATAAATGATGGATTGCTATTCAGTTGTGTATGCTCCAGTTCTATTCTATGTCTAAATCCCACTTCTGTTTGTGAACTGGTTTCTGTTTTCATGTTAATCAATAATTGAAAAATTTACTGTGGTGGAGATTGGAAATTTAGTGTTGGGAAGGGAGTATAGGATAGGGAAGATGAAGAGAAGTTGCATAACATAAATATCACAATGGTAAAAGGAGGTTTCTTGTAGCTGTTAACTCCAACCGTGAATTATAATCCCAAAATTTTGTTTTATAGAAGAATTAACAGCCACCTCATTATGTAATTGGATTGCTATATGGTTCCTCTCTAATCCACACTCACTTCAATGGAGCAGATATCTTCAGCTAGGCATCTTTGTTTGTGTTATAAGACTTGTCAATCTCATCAATTGTGTAGGAGCTAAAGTTATATACTCTAGTTTTGTTTAATTATTGATTGGTTAATAATCATAGAAATGGTGTCCATTTGGGCAGGTAATGAACTGCTTTAATTCTTCTTTTAATTACGGTTCTTGTTTCTTATAGGCTCGGGAGATGGAACTCTTCATGCCTGGAATATCAATACGCGAAATGAGGTATCAGTATCGTTTATAATCCTTACGGACTTCTTTTATTCAATTTTGTGGGTCAGATATATTCAGTTCAAGTACATAAATTATAAAGATAAAACATTTGAAATGTTTAACTTAGAGATAATAATAAATCTTAGTACAGGATATGTAAGTTTATTATAAAAAATGTGTATAATTTAATCAATCGCCAATTGGTACGACTGAATCGTATGATTTGGCTGGCTGAGTAGGTAAGATTGAGGGTATAAGTCAAATAAGCATATATTATTGACTTAGTTTTGATGGCATTGAAAGGCTAAAAATGGAAATGAAGGATGTATTGTTTGGGTGTGAAGGTGATGTGCTGGAACAGCCACATAGGGATAGCATCATGCTTGAAATGGGCTCCAAGACGGGCGATGTTGGTAGCTGCATCTTCTGTTCTCACCTTTTGGATACCCGATTCCTCCTCAACATCTCCTCCTCACACCCCAGCTCTACCCCATTGATCCAAAACCACCCCTTTTATCTCTTTTACTTGTCATCTTACTGTTACCTGGAAGCTTTGCTCCGTGTGCTTCCTTCAACTTGGCCCCAATTTTTTACAATCATGAATATTGTAACGATTGCTTCTATTTTCTTTTGTTCTATACACCATTGAACAACCAAGTTTCTGCAAGTGAAGCCGTTACTGTATATATGTTATGTATGGTGTAATCAGCCCAATTTTTAGAATCATTTACCTATTATGGCAGGCAATTAATCAGATGGGATATCAGGCATTTTTCTACTGGCAATCTAGTATAAAACAGCGCTTACAGCTGTACTTTTTTCGTTTTCATTAATTTTCAAATATAATAAAATTATAAATTTTATTAAAATCTATATAATAATGATAAACATTTATGATAAAAATATTCAATTTGTTTTTGTAAGTGCTTTCATTTTGTGTAATGTTTCAGAATTTGTCTAAATTTTTAGACCGAGAACACGTTGACGAGCATTAGATTTACTAATTAAGCTAGTAGGCGGAAAAGATCGGACAGGCGTTGCCTAGGCGGCGGAGAAGTTCAGGCCTAGGCCTTTTTTTTTTTTTTTTTGAAGGAAGGGACTAGGCGTTTTAAAACAGTGAAATTGAACAGTTGAACTGGAATTTAAGTACAAACTCAACAAAGCATAAAACCATTAGTAAAAACTCCCCATAACTACACATGTACATGCATGAAAACGAAACCATCACTTAGTATCATGTGCCTTCCTCTGAATGTCCTGTCCCACTTCCTTGGTCTTGTGGCCAACATAGCCAGCCATATCTTGCATGCGCCTCTTAGCCAACTCAATCTGGTCCGGCACCGACCTGCTGGCTTCCTGGACATACCTCATCACCCACGACAACGAAGTCAACCCAGTCAACCCAAAAGCCCCAGAAGCCAAAATCGCCATCACTGAAGGGCCAACAACAAATGCAGCTGGGACAAGAATTGGACTAAACAGCACAAAAACTGGAGTTGAAAGTGCCAACCCAATCAGAGTACCCACCATAGTTAGCCCAGCAAGAAAAAGAAGAGTGCCCCCAACCGGAAGAAGTGTCACCACGGCAAGCACTTTTCCGGTGGATGGTCCTCTCTGTTGACCCTTCATGTTGTAGCCGCCGCCGGCAGTGACGTCATAGCGCTGGGGGGGGACCTGAACTTGGTGTGGTTGTGATCTATCGGCCATTTCTAGAATTAGAGAGAGTATAGATGAGGAGAAATGGTGTTTGAGATGGTTTAAAAAGAAGAGGGAGAGGTTTAATGGCGTGACACGTAAGGTGGTGAGATGGTGAGTAAGGGGTTTGCATGAGATACAAGTTTCAGAAGAATCCAAAGTAAACTACTCGATGTGATGAAAAAGATTAAAAGAAATTATTGCAAAAAAATAATTAGAGTTGAAGAATGAGGTGTCTATAAACTATAGCTTTGTTGCCACATTGCCTGCATAAATTGTTTGGATGTGTTCACATTAAAGTTTTTGACTTATCTCAATCATGTGCGTGTATACGGTTTTTCTGTTCCAACAAATTTATCACGGGCATTCCAGGATCAAACTATTTGAAGGGGATGAATATGGTTCCATACATATTTCGACATATTGATAAACGTGATTAGTGAAGTTTAATTTTTTAACATTTTCTTTTTGTTCCAAATTAAGAGTCCTTGGTTATATCTAGGAACTCGGTTCTTGATGCAGATGAGCGTACTACAGATCATAACAGTATTTGTTACGAAGGTAGAAGAAAAAATACATTTAAAAAGCGTTTAGATTTTAGGGACTTCGAACTCTGTTACTGTCATATTCAGACCAGTGATAAAAACACTTTGCCTTCAACTATAATGTGCAGAAGCTTTTTGATAAAAAATAAATATTGATTATACCCTCAATTCTACATTTTTAAGCAATTAATTGCAATTTTTCTAAAATATTTATGCTTTTTCTGGTATTATTTAGGGTTTTAATTAAAATCTTCCATCCTATTTATATGCTTGTGAGCAATTAATTTTCAAATATATTATTATTAATTATTGACGTTATTTCCTAAATACTTTTGAACTAGCGAACAAACAACAAATTCGTGGAGAATTGAGTACTTCTTTTGGTCTGTTTTGATACTAAAAGGGCTCTGATTTGAAATATAAGAGGCTTTCTACGATGGGCTTCCCTTAGGAAAGGCCTTACAGGCCTCCAGAATTGGGCATTGGATATCTGATATTGGGCTTTGGGGCTACTGGGCCCCTTTAAGGCACTTAAGTGAGTATTTTTGTAAATTTATTTATTGTCTAAACAAAGAGTCAATTTGATTCTTGGATTGGTTTATACAGCTAAACTGCCATGCTCCTATTTGAATATATATTTTAAGTTTGATTGCTATAGCTTATTGGGTAAAACGTCAATATGTCTTAAATGACCAACTCGTGATCTAAAGGGGCACACATCATCACACCATGGATAAATTTAAGGCTTGAAACAATTCGAGCCGAGTTTTGGCATGTTTGTGTTCGTTTGTTTAATTTTTAGACGAATACTAGCCGAGCCGAACTTGATTTTGAGCTCAAAATTCTGGTTGTTTCGTTTATTTAAGTATTCGTTTGTTCGCGAACTATTCACGAACAACTCATCTATTTTGTTTGTGAACGGTTCATAAATTTTTTCTCAACGAACTCGTTTATTATGTTCGTGAACAACATTGACAATTCAATTATTAATTTAAAGTGGGACATAAACTTATTTTTGTTGTATTAGTTTACTTTTATGTAGAAATACTTTATTTTAAGTTTTATAAAATTTTATTTTTGATATGCAACAATAATAATCGAGCAAGTTGACGAACATTTATTGAGTCAGTTCATGAACTTGTTCGTGAACCTCTAATTGAGTTTATTCACGAGTTAACGAGCCGAACTTTGACTTGTTCATGTTCAGTTCGTTTACAATTCGAACCACAAATATGTTTACGAACTGTTCATTTATAAATCGAACTGAGTCGAGATTTTATCTAGCCGAACATAAAGCTGTTCACGAGCAGCTTAGCTCATTTACAGTCCTTAATAAATTAAGGCAAAAACAAAAACCGTTAAGCCACACAAATATAGAAAAATATTACTTCATCATTTGAGTTGGAAAATCTAGCATCAGAAGAGATGAGAATTGAGTTTGGTGAAATATATATGGTTAACATGGTTCAATAATACGTTTTAAATTGATGTAATAAGTATACGTAGGTGTTGATAGTTACTCAGTTTTTTATAGATTAACGTTGAAGATGAGTTTCTCAAAACTTCTTAAAAAGTAATTTATGTCTTATAAGTGATTTTTTTAAAAAGTAATTCTGACTTACTTTTAACTTCTGTCTTATTTTTAACTTTTAAGTTAAAAAAAAGTTATTAGAAACACTTCATTATCTGAATTATAAGTTAAAATCTCCATAAAAGACACTTTTATGTTAAAAGTTGAAAATGAGAAGTTTTGATAAACACCCCCTTACTTTATCATTCGTCCAATGGCCATAGAAAATTAAAATAATGGTTTATTTGCATAAAAAAATTACTCTAGGAAAAAAGGTATATATTTATGTTATATAATACAGAGGGTCTGTTTGGTATTACTTTTCAAGCTGCTGTCCCAATAAGTTGCTCTCTCAAACTTTTTATAGAACTACATATTTTGGTTTTGAACAACACATTTTAGTCTTTCATACTATTTAATTAAGAATTGTCTGATTTGTTTTTTTCAAAATCAACTATGCTGCTTATAGAAAAAGTTTAAAAATAAAATTTTTCAAAAAAGCAGCTTGAAAAAGACAGCCACGGAGAACATATTTGAGCTAATAATGGTCGGTAAATGGAATAAAAATGCAGGGAGAAGAGTACAAGTTTGAAATGTAATTCACTCTTTTCCGGATTTGTAGGGGACATCTCATGTGGACTACTAATTCAATTGATAGTTTTAGTACCTTACAAACCATATTATAATAATAAAAGGCAAAAATAACTGTTTACTCAGTACCTGTTGTTTCATTTTCCTTTACTTTTGTTTACTATTAAAAGAAAAAATCAAGACCAGTCGTAACAAACTTTATTTTAATTAATTGCGGTTGACATCAATTAGAAAACCACATGTGAATCCTTAATTTAATTTAAAAAAAAAATGTAAATTGGAAAAGGGAGAAAGATGGATTCCATTGAAAAATCATGCTTCCAAAATATTTACAATATTAATAGTCGCTGAGAGCAGGGTTGGAGCTAGTGCCTTGCTGGCCTCTGGCAACTCACCGATGATTCCATATATTGTGTTCCAACCATTCCACCAATTCGGTTCGGTTGCTAACATTGAGAAACAGAGTATTGAAGTGATAAATGAAAAGTTTGAAAAGAAAAATAAATAGAAAGGGGAATTAGGGGGAGTGGCCTATTCACAGGGCATGTGAGAAACGTCCACCGGAACTTGTATACATCACTTAATCAAATCAATCAAATTATATCACATCCCAAACAACCCTAAAATGAGCAAAATAAGCCACATCAAAATGTTGCCTATTTTCTTAATTTCTTTTATCAATTTCAAGAAAAAAAGGAAATACAACCACGTACAAAAAATAAATTAATTTTATATTCTTTTTGTATATGAAAGAGTTATATTTATGTTGTTCTTGTACTAAAAATGTTTTCATATTCATGCTTTTACAATCTGGTCTTACACCCAGTATAAGAATGGTGTAGTTTATTTATTTAGTCTATTCATCTTTTATAATTACAACAATTTTCGTTTTATCATAATAAAACTATAACATGGAGATCTTGTACCCAGTAAAAGAATGGTATAAGGCATTTGTTTCGATTTATTATTCACATGCATTTTAACAGACACATAATGTATATGTTCTCAATAACACAACTTCAAAATCAGTAAAAAAACATATCAATCAATCATTTTTCTCATAATAAAACCATGACATGAATACTTTATATCTGGTATAAGACTTTTGTTTCAGTTTATCATTCACAAACATTTCATCAAACACCTTATACGCATGTCAATAACACAACTTAAAAATCAATGAAAATGCAAATATCTAGTATATTACTCCTTAATAATCACAACAAAACTCGGTTTTCATGATAAACCCATGACATGAAAGGCTTACACTTGGTATAAGAGTGGTATAAAGTCTTTGTTTCCATACATTATTCATAGACATTTCACCAAACACCTTATGTGCATATGTTCTCAATAACACAACTTCAAAATTAGTAAAAAAACATATCTATCAATCAAAAAATTCTCAACAGAGTCGATGTTGTACGGGAGAAGGAGATATCGGTGTTGTAGCCAGAGAAAAAGAAGGCATCAAAGTTGTATCAGAGAAGAAGAATTCATCGACGTTGTACCGAAGAAGAAGATATCGGTGTTGTAGCTAGAGAAGAAGAAGGCATTAGACTTGTATCGGAGTAGAAGAAGTTGTCGACGTTATATCGAAGAAAAAGATTGTGGTGTTGTAGCCATGGAAGAAGAAGACATCAGAGTTGTATCGGAGAATTAGAAGTTGTTGACGTTGTACCAGAGAAGAAGAAAAAGATGTTGACATCTGCGTTGTGGCGAAGAAAAAGATGTCAATGTGGGTGTTGTAGCCGGAGAATAGAGCTGGGCATGGGTCAGGCCGGGTCGGGTTCATGCCGGGCTTTATCGGGCCTAGCTAAATAATGAATAGCCCAAGTCCGGCCCAAACCCATGAAAAAATACATCGGGGAGCCGGGCCGGTCCTCTAATAAAATAATCAAAACCAAATCCGGCCCACGGGTCTAAATATTAATTGTTTCAAAAAAAAACTTAATATTTATTACTAAAAAATAATTGTGAAAAAATAATTCCAAATATATTTGTAATATAAGTCACAAAATTGAGTTTAAATGTTAAATTTTAGCAAAAAAATATAGAAATTTTCAACCATATTTTTTTTTACTTTGAATGTATAAAATAAATATATATTTTTAACATAATTGATGCCGCCCGAATGTACCTAATAAGTGTAGTAGTTCATTTTTAGTAGCAAGTGGCAAGACTAAGTGTCATCCCACAAGGAGCAAGGGAAATATTTAGATTCTTTAAAGTAAATTGGCAAGTTAATAGTTCACGAGAATATAATAACTGAGTAAAATAAACAAAGTAATGAAATTTATGATTGCTTTAATATGAAAATAGATTGCTGTAACTGATAACAATGAATGAAGGCACAGACATCACCAGCAAGTTAAACAGGCTTAGAGACAACTTCCTTCTGTTATTCTAACATATTTTAGCATGTAGATCTAAAGTGTCTTGCACTAAATTCACTAAGCTCAGCATACTATCATATTGCTTAGATTCTATAAAGTTTCACTCCGGGATTTCTCCACATGCAAGTTACACTTTAAGCATTAAGAACAAGTAAGCACTCTATTAAATTTAATAGAAACCCCTAGCTCACTCCTAATCCCTTTTGGTATATGTGAAGTGTGTGTTTTGTGTTAGTTCCGTGTTCACAATTCACCTTTCGATCCTTCTTGATTCCACTAAACATAAGGTTAGCCAGACTTATGAGACATTAAAGATCAAACACAAAATAATCAATCTTAAGATGATGTTAAAATACAAGAAGAAAATTAATAAAACCTCATAATAGCCCAGTCAGCTTGCTGGAGAGTTAGTTAGCAAGAGACATGAAAAAAAATATCAATAAATAAGATAAGGATTTTAACGTAAAAAACAAAATATTCAATTTTTGAGAGTGATTAAAGTAAAACACAAACACACTAAAGAACCAATCCAAAAGCTCCAAACAAAAAGAGAAGTCTCCTATTTATAGTTACAAGTGGACCAATCTAGAATGTCCACTTGTACATAAAATATTACAAAAAATTCTTATACCACATACAAGTGGCGTCTTCAACAAGCTAAGGGGGCTTCTCCAACATTTCAGGGTTAAAGTGGTCAATTTCCTTTCCAAAATATCAGCTCTAAAAGTGGATTGGGCTTCCTCTCCCTTAATGGGCCGTGG
>CATIWQ010492750.1:0-30262 GCA_949673415.1 Euphorbia schlechtendalii
TAAATAATTTTATTAGTAACGAGGAGGATTTCAATTCGGACACGTCAGGATACTTGAAAATGTGTAATTCAAGGATAAAAAATCCCGTAAAAGCCGTCATCATCGAACGCGCGAGCTGGTACAAAATCCCGTGCTCACAAGCGTCTCCACTATTGTCAGCATTTGATTTCTTTTTCAGCTACGATTATTGCGTGCCTCTTGGAACCATTGGAGATAGGTGCTCGAATTTGTTTCAAAGGCAATCTTGAATTTCCTTAATAGGATGTTGACTTGTTCTCCGTGGAAAATTTAGAAAATAATGTTAATAAATATTTCATGATGAATGTGTTGATTATTTGATTGAGTTTATGCAGAGAAAAAATTTTTACCCCTTCAATCAAAAATTAAAACATTGAGGAATAAATGAATTAAATGAGTTTGAGGAATATTAGGGATATCTTGTGCATCGTTCTGTAATGTTAGGAGACTCCCATTGTAAAATAATAAAATAGATAGGTGGGGCCCACTTATTTTCTTTATAAATAGGGCTCCCCATTCTTTATTCCTTCACTTTTCATAATTTTCCTCTCTCTCTAAGCACTCTCCTTCTCCCTTCTCTCTACCAAACATGTTGTCGAAGGTTGATGGCAGGGCACTCCGCTTCACCTCTAGCCTCACTCCTCAGTCTACTAATGATCTTGGCGAATTTTCTATCTATATTGATACCGCATACGGTTTTGCAGCGAGCGACATTATGCTGGGGTTTACAATTACTTCCCCCATAGAGACGTTGGATCCTGATTTTCTAGCTCAGCCTCACCTTTCCCGGATAAAGCTATTTGCTAAAAACATTTTTATTTACATTTTTAAAGCGATGTTATCCTATTTAGGAACTAGATTGGAACTGGTCCTTGAACCATGTCACGGAATTTGAGCCTAGAAAAATTAAAAAAAAAGATAAATTTAGGTCCGCTAGAAATTTTTTCGGCGGAGACCAAGAAAATCCAGCGAGGGCCTGACCCTCGCCAAACTTCCATGGGGACCTCGTTGTAGGTGCCTCTTCCCCCGAGCTACCACAAGTTAGCCTACGATCCTTTCAACACTACTCACGTGAGTTTTAGATTGAAAGCGGTCTTCGAGGACATCTTAACATTCATTTACTCACTCTTTTCCTTTTGCAAGTCATACATGAGGAGATGGATAGGGTCGTCCGACATTCCTTTGCACTGAGGGACTTGATGATTTCACAGGACGAGATTACATGGGTATATTGTTTTTCTCAACCTGTCATATGCGATACATGAAATGTCATTTTTTTTACATGGACATGATTTTCGTGACATGTTTTATGACTCTAGGATATGGCAACGAGGAGTGAGGAGTTCAAGCGACTCTACCTAGAGCTCGATGGTCATTTTCAATCACTGGATATTAGCCACTAAGGTTTAGATGCTCGTTATCATGGCCTTGAGGTTAGTCACCATGAGCTGGGAGTCTATTATTAGGGTTTGGAGTCTTGACACTAGAGTTTAGAGGCTAGTCACAAGAGTTTGGAGGCTCAATATCAGGAGCTACTACAGTAAAACGCTGCATCAAAGCATGCTCAAGCAGAAGCGCGGGCTTCCACCTTGGGCCTTCACCAGCCTCTTACGTTTGATCTTGATGCCCTGCTTGATGACCTAGATGTTAGGCTGCTCCTCTCTCTAGAATGGGACATCGATTTTCTTCAAGCTTCCCAGCCTCCTCCTATGTTCGATTTAGTGGATGGTGCTCCCGAGAGACTAGGTCCTAAGGATTTTGAGATATCCACCATGATGCCCCGAGATCCGGTGGGTGGAGATAACGTGTAGGTAGCACATGCTTAGGAGTTCCCTTTTAGCATTAGTTTTAGATTCCTCTTTTTTTTCGAACCAGACTTTTTAGATAGCTCTACTTTGTAAAATCTTAAAGAAAACTTCTGATTTATGAAAAGAAAGGAGATTTTGGTCGTGGCGTGCCGGGTCCTCACATGTGGTGTTTTATTTTATGAATATGCTTGCTTGTTTGTGAATGTTTTTCGTATATTTATGAATGAATGTTAATGCTAATGTATGTGGTTAATGTGTGTAGGCAACACTGGTCTTGAGGGATTTTCTTTAGCTCTTTTCCTTCTGATGTCGACCCATAACGAGCATCTTAGGGTCTTTCTTCGCACCGTCCGGGGATCCGATTGGTGAAGGATTGAGAGTTTTGGTCTGCGGGGTCTTCAATACGTTGCTTCTAGGCTTGTGAATGTGGCTTTCATTGTGCTTCTTTGAAGTTTTGGGATCCTTCCACTCATGTTTTTCATTTTTCCGACTTCGAGCTTTGCCCTTTGGTAGAAGAGTTTCATGCTATCCTGGGGCTCCCTTTTCCGAAGGAGTCGACGCCAATATCACCCGCGAGACATTCCTTCACCTTTCCTTCTTTCCAATTTGGCAGTGAAGATAAGCTGAAGGGTTTATGGAACCTGGAGTCCAGTGTGCACTTTTTGTCAACTCCCCCTGATGTTGGTGGCTTCCAGGTTGAAGCTATCCTTAGCTGGTGTGAGACGACACCCAGCACTCATCTAGCGTGGCCTTCAATGGTGACTGTACTTCTTTTGGCAGAGTTTGTTTGTAGGGTTGGAGCGATTTCCCCTTTCTTCTTACTGTCGGTCATTAACCCACTCTCCATAGGCCTTTCTCCTACGGCTTCAGCCTTGGCTGAGAGTCTAGTTCACTTAGACATTGCTTCAGTGAATCTAGACTTAGTAGGAGACCATTTTCCTTTGCTTGAGGTAATTCTCTTTCCTTATCGCTTTCTTTCATGATTTTCATTGTTTGTTTAAACAAATGAATTAATGTAGGTATGGCTGTTGGAGAAGCTTCGCTTAACTATTAATCCACACTTAGGGAAGGCTCGATACCTACCTTCGCATTATGGTCCTAGAGGTTTCACATTCGCTGAGTGAAGGCGCTTGGGTTGAGATTCTAGGCTCCTACCGAGCTTCTGAGATTCGTTGGCTCAGCCCTTGGTTGGAGATTCCGTTCATGGTTACTGACATCCATGATTCTGGTGTTTTGTTGATGGGGTTGTTTGGCGTCACATCCTATTCCCCTTCTTATCTGTGGTGGTAGTACGAGCGTCAGCAATGGGTCTCTCTATCTCTATGCTCGACCCATTTCCACGACTTCGGTCCTGACACACCTAATGCGATATGGAGGCTTTAGGCACGCACTTGAGTTTTTATATTGGATTAAACTGCTTCGAAGACCAATGATACTGACAAATTCTACCATGGATGGCTTGGTGAGATCAAGGTTCTCCCTGATTTTGATCAACACTTTATGTTGTCTCATGAGTGGGAGGGGGATGAAGATGGTTTAGACCCCCTTCCTCATACTTCGAGGAAGCGTGCACGGTGGAATGACTGGCACCCTTAGATCTTATTTGTTTTCGCCATTTGTTTTCTAACCTTTGTTTTTGGCTTATTCTTGGATTGTTTTTGACATTATGATATTTTGTCAAACTTTATTTTATTTACTTGCAATATTCTGTATGAACACATTCATATAAACATAAACATAAATCCTTGCAAACATAACACATTTCATTGAACGGCTTTAAAAAGGGTACAAGTTTTCCAATGATTTGAGTCCTGCCGCTAGTTAGCTTAGAGTAGGTTTTCTAACTCGTGGTCCCTCTATTCCTCACCGTGTCCTAATGTTTGCCTAAGCTGCCCTTTACAGGTTTTCAACTTAGCAGACATTTATGGCTTTTATATAAGAATGGTCCTAATTGTTACCCAGGTAGCCAAGTTCCATCTGGCGAACTGGTTTTGTAAATTTATTTCTTTTTTGTTGTACCACTTTTTTAAATTTATTTCTTTTATTTTTACACATGGTAGGGCTTGAGCTTGTCTTGATTGATTGGATTGACGAATTCATTTCCATCCATATCCATAATCTTGGCGGCTCCTTTGCTCAAGATTTTCTTAATGAAATAAGGACCTTCCCAGTTTGGGCGAAACTTTCCCCATTGGTCCACATTTGAGGGTCTCATTTGTTTCAGAACCAAGTCTCCTGCTTTTAACGGTTGATTTCTGGCCCTAACTCGACTATTATATGCCCTAGCCATGCGTTGTTGGTACATCTACAAATGATCCAATGCCTTTAGCCGTTGTTCGTCAATCATGTTCAACTGTTCAAATCTAGCCTTTGCGCATTCTGACTCCTCTAACCTCTCCTCCAGTGTTATTCGAAGCGATTTCACTTCCATTTCCACCCGCAAAACTACTTCCATCCCATATAATAACGAAAAAGGGGTTTGATTGGTGGGAGTTTTGATGCTCGTTCTGTATCCCCATAATGAGAATGGCAATTTATCAGCCCAGTCCCTATAGGTAACGACCATCTTGCTCAAGATTTTCTTAATTGTCTTGTTGGCTGCCACTGCTACCCCATTAGCCTGTGGCCTGTATGGCGATGATCGATGGTGCTCGATCCCATATTTCCTCATTAGGTTTGATGTGGCTCCTTGGAATTGAACCCCATTATCCGATACGATGTGATGTGGGATGCCATATTAGGTGAATATATGCTTTTCTATGAACTTGGCCATCTTCTTAACTGTGATGTTGGTGTAAGATTCAGCTTCCACCCATTTTGAAGAGTAGTCGACTGCTACAATAATGAAGCGATGTCCATTAGTCAAGTTTGGCCAAATCTCACCAATAATTTTAATGCCCCACGTTGTGAATGGCCAAGGAGAAGATAAGCTATGGAGTTCGGAAGGGGGTAGATGACTGATGTCACTGTAAATCTAGCACTCAGGGCACTTTCATACTTCCGATACGTAGTCTGTGACCATTGTTGTCCAATAATACCCTTGGCATTGTATTTTCTTAGCCAGTGCTATCCCATTCATGTGAGTACAATAATCCCCCGCATGAATTTGTCTCATTATCAACAATGCCTCCTATTCTTGTGAGACATCTCCATAGCATCCCTTCTAATGTTCATTTGATCAAATCCCCTTCTACTAGATAGAACTGAGTCGCTAGCCACTATAATGAGGTTCTTTCAGAGTCTATTGCACCTTCTGGGTATTCCCCAGTCTTCAAAAATTTGACGATGTCAAAGGACCAATTCTCGATAGCTTGTTGATCCTCTGTTTCCACTAGGTGATAGTAGAAGGGTTCTTTGGCCATTCGCAGTACAACGGGTTTGATTGACTGAGTTCTAGGGCCCTCCCACATCCATGCTAGTGTAGCGAGTGCATATACCATTTGGTTTTCGTCCCTAGGTACGTGTTTGAAGATTCATTTGGAAAATTTTTATGAGATTTTCCATACGGCTTCCATGTAGGGACGGAGTGATTCATCTGTTATTTCCCAATAGCCAGTGACTTGTTTTATAACCAGAGCTGAGTCTCCAACCACTGATTCTTCTTTTGCCTGTGCCTTTCGAAGTGCCTCTAACCCAAACAGGCAGGCCTCATATTCTGCCCCTTTGTTTGTTACTGGGAATTCCAATTGTTTGGAAAGGTGTATAACTTCATTTTTCGGTGTTATCAATACAACACCTAGGTCGGCTCCGTTTCTGTTCATTGCACCGTTGAAGAACATTTTCCACTCTGCACCTGCATCCTCTATCAATGCTTATCGCTCATCTGGAAATTCTAGATTTTCAACGTAATAAGAGTCTAAGGGTTGATTTGCCAAAAATTCAGCGACTGCTCATCTCTTAATGACTTTTTTGGTCACATATTCGATGTCGAATTCAGATAATAGTAATAACCATCATGAGAGTTTTCTAGCTAGTGTTAATGACTGGTACAAGTACTTCATCGGGTCTATCTTCACGATGGCTTTTATATGATAAGATTGGAAGTAATGTCGTAGCTTCTTTGTCAACCAAACCATCATTGTGCAGATTTTCTCTACCAAGGTGTAATGTGACTCATACTCGAGTAATTTTTTGCTCAAGTAGTAGACTGCATGTTCACTTCTATCTTCATGTTCGTGCACAAGCATGGCTCCAACCGATGACACCTCAATTGCTAGGTATAGGATCAGGGGCTCTCCAGGTTCTGGTGGGTGGAGTACGGGTAGTCTTAATAAGTATTGTTTGATTTCATCAAACGCTACCTAGCACTGGTCATTCCAAACTACTGGTTGGTCCTTTCGTAGAAATTTGAAGATTGGCTCGCAGATGGTAGTGAGTCTGGCGATAAATCTGTTTACATACTGTAGAGACCCCACGAAAGACCGGACTTCTTTCTCAGTTTTTGACGTGGGCATATCCCTAATGGCTTTACTTTTATCAGGATCTATCTCAATTCCTTTTTAGCTGACTATATGCCCCAAGAGCTTCATTGATGTGACCCCAAATACACACTTTTTTGGGTTCAAGCATAGATTGTATTTTGTCGATTCTGGTGAGAAACTTATCTAGGATAGCTGGATGTTCTTCTCTGATGCTGGACTTCACAAGCATGTCATCAATGTAAAATTCCACTTCCTTATGGATCATATCATGAAGGATGGTTGTAACGACCAGCTGATATGTTGGGCAAGGCATTTTTCAAACCAAACGGCATTACCTTGTAGCAGTATACGCCCCATTCAGTGATGAATGCTATCTTGATCTTGTCAGTTATTATCATCAGTATCTGGTTTTATCCTGAGAAGCCATCCATGAAGGAATACATAGCTGCCCTTGCTACGCTATCGACCAATACATCGATGTGGGGTAGGGGGAAATTATCCTTTGGGGAGGCTTTGTTTAAATCCCTGAAATCCACATAGACTTTAACCTTGCCATCGTTCCTTGCTACTAGGACTATGTTGGCTAGCCACGTCGGGCATTCAACCACTTCTAAGAATTTAGATTCAATCTTCTTTGCCAATTCAGCCTTGACCTTTTCTGCCCATTCAGGCCTTAAGCGATGTAGTTCTGTTTACCTGCTTGATCCAAGGGTCAGTTGGGATGTGATGCTCCGCTATTTGCCTGTCTACTTCGAGCATGTCTTCGTATGACCAAGCAAACGCTGCCATGTGTTGTTTAAGTACATTCGTGATCTCTCTTTTTTCTTCAAGAGTCAAATCATTGGAAATTGTCACCATTTTTGGCGACTCGTTTGTACCTAAGTTAATTTCATTTAATGATGTATCATGAATGTTAAATACATTATGCGTATGATCATATGAATGCATGGTGCCGTCAGGCAGAACATCAAACAAGTAAGCAAAATTATCATACTTCATTGAATGATCCTCATAGGCAAAATTGTCAAAAACATCAGAAATATTACATCATCAATTTCCTCCTCCACGTGCGGAGGGGCTTCAGTCGTGGTAGCAGCAGGTGCATCGGTGGTAGGTTCTACCTCGAGAGTGATCTGTACCAGCTTTTCGGTGAGGAGCTTGATAGTGCCTAGTAGATCTTGGTCTCGTGCACCACCTTTCTTCATCAGCTCGTTAACAGCCTTAGTGAAAGCTGCCATCACATCTTCCAGTACTCCACCTTTTTCATATTCCTCAGTCAGGGTTATTGCCAGGATCGGTTTCTCTTCTAGTTCAGCATCAATAGGGTACTCAATCAGCTTATCGGTCATGAAGTCAAACACATCATTGAATATTTCAAGTTCATTGACTTCTTCCCATTCAGGATTGTCAATTTCGGCTCTCCCAGATATGCCTTAGTGCCTTCTGCCTCGCAGACGCTTACCATGTTATAAAACATGGGTCGTTTGTGCTTGTACATTTTCATGCTCGAGGTGAAACCCAGACCTAATCCAGGTGTGACTAGAATAGGATCAATGGCCATGATAATCCCTTGATGATATTTTCCCAAGCCTTTTCCAGGGATGAAACCCTGCTTCTTCATTTGAGCTCTAAGGCTTCCAAGGAAAAAATTATATCCCTTTGGGGTTCCGCGCCCCTTCTTTTTTTCTTCAGTGGTCGTCGCCACCCTTAGCCCTTCCATTGATCTTTCCTCAAATGTGGCTACTGCCATCATTGATTCCTCATCAGCCTCGATTATCACCAGCCTCCCCTTGTGGATAAGTTTTATCTTTTAATGTAGAGTGGAAGGGACTGCCCTTATCAAGTAGATCCATGGCCTTCCAAGAAGCAGCTAGTAAGTTATTGGAATATCAAACATAGTGAACTTCACATTGGAGGCCACTCCTCCAGCGGTGACCTCTGCTTCAAAAGTGCCTACCACCCCTCTTTTCGAATTGTCATAGGCTTAGATCACTGTATTGGATTTGGCGTGTATATCCTCCCTTAGCCCTAGAAAAGGTAGGACCTTAAGAGGACAGAGATTGAGGGCCGAGCCATCATCAACCATCACGCATGGCATTGCTCGGTTAAAAATTTGAACTTCGGTGAATAGGGCTTGAATGTGTAACCCTAACTCTTACAGCAGCTCTGAATGATCAATCTAATCAAACCCTTGACAAGCAAACTATTGAAAGAACTATAGGAGACCTCTAAAATTTGATGCAGAGAGTGCAATCTTCAACTTGGCTTCCATGTCAATGATTTGAGGGTAGAAATTATTCTTGCACTTAGCTGTGAATTCTATATCCCTTGAGTCATAGAGCCTGGTAGTGACCAAATGATCTACATTCTTCTGCATATCAAAGACACGATCCTTAAGGGCATTCAATTTCTTATGCACTGAGTGCTGGTTAATCAAGAGAGTAATTGAATATGCAACATTACAAGGAGGAATTTAAAAATATAAAATTAACCTAAAGGATCTCTTAAGCATGCCATTATTGATATAATCCAAGATAAAACATTCCATAGATGTTGATAGGTTCATAAAACTTAAAAAACAAGCCTAACATCTAAGTTTAGTACATTACTAGTTGATGCATGCTTCTCTTTCCTTTTAGATGCGACATTCCCTTAGAGAAATTTGGCAGAACTTCATTTCCAAGAGCCTCTAAACTAGAATAGCCTCTATGATTGATTCACACGGATCTTCATCGACCAAAACCTCTTCGAGGTAGAATCCGTTAGTAGATAGCAGCTGCTAGACCGCTCAAAGACCGACCCGAAAATGTAAACTAAGAAGGCTCACTTCAAATAGAAAGAGCCTTCTAAAGAATTCTTCATTCTTTGGAGAAACTCATGAAGGATCTTACACAAACCATGAAGAAAGAGATATTGAACTTAAAGAGAAAAGCTGAGCTAAAGTGTGTGAAATAAACAAAGAATGGGAGTCCTATATATAAGGAAAAGGGGGAGTGTTTGACTCACCCTAAAACTCAATGTGGGATAAGAATATTCCCATCCCATAAGCGGGTTAGCCACGTAGATCACTTGGACCCACGGTTCCCATCACAAGGCAAGCCATATCGAGCTTGTCTTATTCCATAAGCATGGGCTTGCAGGCCTTTTCGCAAGCCCATACTTGCAGGCTTTTGCATCACCCAAGTGGGCTTGCAACAAGCTAGCGCGTGCGGGCTTACCCCATGCGCTAGCAGCCCGCGAGCTTTTTAGCTCACGAGGAAACTACGCAGGCCCCACTCTGAACATCTCATGTTCGTTTAGGCCCACTCATAATGGGAAAAATTCCCTTGCTCCACTCCATGCTATTTTCCCTATTTTCTCTTTATTCCCTTTAATTATTAATTTGGTCCAACCAATTAATAATTCTTCTAATGATTTCGATAAACAAATATTTTCAACATAGACCTAGTCTATAGGTTCTTTACTTAGGGTGGTAAAAACCCAAAGTATGTGACCTCATAGGTTCCCGAAGTATAGAGCCTCCAATAGTTAACCTAAACTTGGCTTCCCATCCAAGAACCTTTAGGCTCAATGTTCAAGACTGATATGGAAGTTGATAGCTCTAGACAATCAAATGGGCTTTCTAGCAAAGGCATATGATCCCTTGATACTTGGAACGTCATGTGCCTCTGGTTCTTCAATAGTAACCAATACAATAAACTCCTTCAATTAGGTTAAGTACCATCCACTTTATTGAGCTCAAATTAAGTGTTAGCTCATGCAATAGCTATAGCTATCTTAGAATTCACGAAGAATACCACTCGCTATTATGTATCAAGATTGACTAGAAACCTATTCTATCAATCTTATACTCTGATAAGAGGTTTATGAGTGTCAACTCAATAAGGGGCTGTAACATACATCTCCTAATATATCACTATATTAGGAAGGATGGATCCCATATTAACGACTCGGCTTACCAACATGTGATCATCACTATACCCATAATCACCCATATCATCCTGATCACTAGGGTATGAATGAGTATGACCCTAAGTATGGCAACTCCTATATAAGGTAACCAGTATCTCAAGTCTAAGGATACTTGTACTGCTACTACAATAAGACATGACACCAACACATGGATATAGTAATTTTTGAGTGTTTGTCTTATAGCAGTCTCCAATGTATTACCCGAATACATTCATGTGTTAACTCAAAGTACCACCTTTAGCTCGTGAGATCAGCTGCTTGGATCTAATCTAAGGAGTAAGCCTATACATGCTAGTCCCCCATGTCTAGTCTCAATGAAACTATGACTAGGGATATTTAGACTATTCATAGTAACACGTATGTGCAATTCTCACACCACATAGCTTCAGTACATCCTCACACTTTTATACTCCAAAGTAGTCATGGACTTTGTCATATCAAAGTGCATATATATAATACTATACATAAATGATACTAGCGAGATACATAAATAAGTTAAAACACTGATAAGTAACAAAAATCCGAAACCATTTTTTCATTATAACTAATTAAGACATATGAGGCATACATCATGTCTAACAATCTCCCACTTCCACTAAAGCCAATTGCCCATGTGCTTCATTCCATACTCGTTAACATGCTAGTCATGTTTAACTTGAGTCAATGGCTTAGTTAATCCATCCACTAGATTCTGATCCGTTGGGATGTATTCTAAATCTATATCTTTTCTAGCTACTATCTCTTGAATGATATGGTACATTCTGAGTGTATGTCCATTTCTCTAACGAGTTTGTGGTTCGTTTGTCTGAGCAATAGCCCCATTGTTATCGCAATATATCACTATTGGATTTATATTGCTAGACACCACACCGAGATCACCAATAAATCCCTCATCCAATACAACTGCCCCTTTGTTTAACATAAACACATACACCAACTAGGACATATAATAATCCATGTTAGATTGAAAACTCACCCCTCTAAAGAGAGAACCTTCTCCATATACTAAAAACATATACTTAGTCCTACGTAAGTACTTCAGGATAGTTTTAATGGCCATTCAGTGCTTCTCACTAGGGTCATATTGGAATCTTCTTATGACACTCAACGCATGTGAGACGTCAGGCCAAGTGCATACCATAGCATACATGATGGATCCTATTGGTGAGGCATAGGGTATTCCATTCATGCACAATCTCTCTTCTTGAGTTCTCAGGCACTTAGATTAAGAAAGGTTAATCCTATGAGATATTGGGAGATAACCCTTTCTTGATAGCTCAAAGTTAAATCTAGTAAAAACCTTGTCTATGTATGTACTTTGCGAAAGCCCTAGCCGCCTTCTGGATCTATCTCGGTAGATCTTTATACCAATAATAAAAGTTGCTTCTCTAAGGTCTTTCAGGTAGAACTTCTTTGACAACCCTGAATTAACTGTCAGAAGAAAAGGAACATCATTTCCTATCAACAATATGTCATCGACATATAATACATGGAAAAATTGCACTCCCACTAGCCTTCTTAAATATACAGGGCTCATTAGTCTTTGACACAAAACCAATTTCTTAGATTGTCTCGTCAGACCTAATATTCCGACTCCTTGATACTTACTTAAGTCCATAAATGGACTTTAGCAACTTGCATACCTTCAAGCCATCCTTGGATGTAAAACCCTCGAGTTGTTCCATATACACATCCCTATCCAGATTCCCATTAAAGAATGTTGTTTTCACATCCATCTGCCAAATCTCATAATCGTAATGAGAGGCGATGGCAAGGAGTATCCTGATAAACTTTAGCATGGCCACCGGTGAAAAGGTTTCATAATAGTCAATGCCTTCTTTTTTTACTATAACCTTTTGCAACCAACCTTTCTCTATATGTAATTACGTTACCGTCCATGTCAGCTTTCTTCTTGAAAACCCACTTGCATCCTATGGGCCTAATCCCACTTGGAGCATGGATCAAGCTCTACACTTGATTTTTATGCATGGATTCAATCTCTAACCTCATGGCTGCAAACCATTTGACAGATTCCGAGCCTTCCATTGCCTTTTTGTAAGTCCTGGGCTCATCATCTTCCATAAGGAAGAGATGTTTATCATTAGTGATGAGAAACCCTCATCGCTTGGGAGCGATTGGAGCCCAACCTAACCTACATGATGTTGGCGTTATAATAGGTTGTTCCATGCTTACACTTTCTTGTGTAACAAGTGTAGGAATGATCATTTGATTGTCTATTTGATCTTCTTGAGTGCCTAACTCAAGATTGGTCCAACTATCTTTCACAAGTATATGCTCCTTCTCGAGGAATTGAGCATTTCTAGAAACGAGGACTTTTTGTTCCTTGGGATCATAAAAGGTATACCCCATAGTCTCCTTAGGGTAACCTACAAATAGACACTTGTTATACTTAGCACCCAGCTTATCTGAACTCATCCTCTTTTTGTAAGCAGGACATACCTAAACTCTCATGTGAGAAAGAGTGGGTTTCTTACCATACCATAATTCATATGGAGTTTTGATCAACTAATTTATAGGCACTCTATTTAGAATATAAAATATGCTCTCAAGTGCATAACCCCAAAAGGATCTATTGAGTTCTGCTTGGCTCATCATGGATCGAAACATATTGAGTAGGGTTCGAGTCCTCCTTTTTGGCACTCCATATGTTGGGGTGTATAAGGTGGTACCCACTGGGATAAAATATCATTATCCCTTAGATAATCCTAAAACTCTTGGCTTAAGAATTCACTACCTCGATAAGATTGAAGGGTCTTGATACATTTCCCAAGCTATTTCTCTACTTTGGTTTTTGAACTCTTTAAATTTCTCAAAGCTCTCAAACTTGTGCCTCATAAGGTACAAATGACCATATTCATGTGTCTCATTGGAACACATACATCAGAATGTATTATTTCCAAGGTACTAATGGCATGCTGACCCATTCCTTTGAAAGGTTTCTTAGTTATCTTCCCATTTAAACAAGGTTCGCATGCACCACAAGTACCCATTCCATTTGGCCCAAGTCTCCACATTTGTGTAACTTAGTTAAGCGAGTCTAATTTATATGGCCTAGACGACAATGCCATAAGTATGAGGATTTCTCATTATCCAATCTCGATTTCTTAACAATGTTCATATTTAGAATTTGAGCTTTAGTATCTAGAACATAAATGCCATCAACAGATATTCCACAAGCATAAAGAACATTATCATGTTGAATTTGACATTTATTATTAGAAAATAAAATTTGAAATCCCTCTATTGCTAAATCTATAACAGAAATAATATTCTTATTGATAGTAGGAATATAATAGCTCATCTCTCACATTGCCACCATATTCTTCTCAGCAAGCTGAATGACCAAGACTTCTTCTTTACCAAGGGCAAGGAGCAATTGGAGCAGGAGATTTCCCACAAATAATTGGAATGCAAGAGAGCTTCCAAGCTGCACTTGATACCTTTAATGTTTTTCTTGATCAAATTATTTAAGGTCATATAGCAAAGGGGGAGAAGGTAGCTGAAGATGTGCTCAAGATGGCAAATCTCTACAAGGGATCTCTTCCAAGGCATTCTCATCCGATGCATCCTTCAAAAAAGCCAAATCAGGACAAATACAAAACTACTGCTGGATCTTCCTCTTCAGTGCATGAGAGATAGTTTAGGCCATGTTCTAAATAGATGTAGAACTTGTAGTAGAGCTTATTGTAATCTTAGCTCAGGACATACTTTATGTACTGACCAAGTCATTTTTGAAAAAATACTAAAGTTGTAAATTCCTACCTCAAGTTAATATCTTCTTAACTTTTTATGATGTGTATGTTTTCTGTTGTGCATATAATGATGTGGTACAAGAAAACATACAAGAGACCAAACCATTGAAGATAAAGCTGAAGTAGAACAATGTCCCAAGTCAGAGAAGAAATCCTCCAAGTGTGGGGGAGCTGAGCCACTTATAGAAGACTCACTCAGTATGGGGGAGCTCAAGCTGACTAAGGGAAGTCACTCAGCAAAAGGGAGTTTTACATCGCTTTCAGGTATTCTGTAATAGCTGAACTATTTATTCAATTAACTTTTTCTACTACCTAGTTTGATATCTGTCCAAAATGGGGGAGAATGTAGAACCCAAGTTAATAGTTCTTCACAGTACTGAGTAGTTTTGGAAATAGCAAACTGTCTAGGATAGTGAAATTAATTGAGTACTAAGTATACTCATAATTAATAAACCTGACTTGAGTTCATTCAATGGCGAATAACTTAGTTTTGCTAGATGATTAATTAAGTTATGACTTAGAGTAGGAAAAGTTGAGTTTGTGCCGAGTACTACATAGTTTAGGATTACTTCACTCAACTCATGCTGAGTCTTGCTTTTATTTTATTAAAAGCACATTTCTTGACACGTAGAGACTTAATGACACATGTGCTACTAACTTCGTCTGTGAAGGAATGGAATATTCTTTAATTACTTTTCAAGAGAAAAGGTGCTGAAATTAATGAAAATTCCTGTGGTCCTCACAACACTAAAAAGTGTCAGTACCGATGTCAAAGATTCCTCGCTACAGTCCAAGTAAAAGGAATTTTTTGTTATGCATCATGTCTCAAGTGTCTCCCCTCATTTCTATCAATGTCAGTAAGGTCATCCAATGAGAAGACTCCATTTTGCATTCTAGCGCATCTCTCTTAGAACCAGATTTCTTGAAGATAAATGAGAGTTTGTCAATGGAATTTTATCATGCCTCAATGTTCAAATTCTATCTCTAAACGTCCTGGAATCTATCTCCAACGGGAAGATTCGAAAGATTTGAAGAGATGGGAAATTGAAGATTAGCAATATTGCGAAGTTTGCAACGGCTACTTCGCAGAGCTTCAAGGTATAAATAGAAGACTGGAGCATACATTCAAACTTGGTGAATCACCTCGAATTTCTTAAGAGCTAAAACGCTACGCAAATTACTCTAGCTTCCAAAGAAATTCCACCAAAAGCAATCAACAAACAACAAAGTCATATCTGTTTGTAATAGAGAGAAATTTCTTAGATTAACATTGTAAGGATTCAACGTCTCTATAAGTTGAATCTAGTTCGCATTCTTAAACTAATTAGAGTATCAGTTTTGGAAGGGTACCTGATCGCAAGGTTTTAACTCTATTTATTTTAAGGGTTATATTCGGAGATGAAGCCAAAAACCTTGTTCCCCACCTTTTTACCGATAACATAAAAGTTTCAAATACGAACAGGTGTTGTCAATACTGCTTATCAAAATAGAAAAATGGTGACCACTGTAAGTATACAGTTTCAATGTAGTTTTAAAAGATATTGATCCCACAGGGAAGGAACCAGTTCTAAAGACCTATAAGAGTTAAGGGTAAACAAAAATATGGAATTTATATTGGAGGGTTGGATTGGTAGATAGATGAATGGATAGATGCATGTATAGATTAGAAAAGATACAAATTATAGAGATATTCCTACTAACAAGTTTAACAGAGAAAAACATGCAAAATCATCAAGAATATTTCGTACACTAGATAACTTAAACAAATAAGGTTCTGGATGCCCTAATATTCAATAATTCACCATAGAGCAATACATGAGATGACTTTTCTAAGTCTAGGGTAAACGAATTATGACACTTATAAGAACCTGGATAACAATTTAACTATGCTTAGTACGGGTCACTCTCACATAGCCATATTTAGCAAGTTATCACTCCAAAAACGTTGGTTCACTAAACAGCGTTATAATCACAGATCTAGTGATTATACACAATCTTGTTAACCTCAAAATCACTCTTAAAGTTAACTCAAAAGCATATAACTTGATTAATATAAATGATACAAAATGAATTACTAGTTATGAAACATAGAAAAATCATAAACTTCGAAATAGATAGTGTAAGCAGAAAACAATGTAAAGTTGTAAGGTGTGCAAATGAAAGCTAAAGTTGATCAAATCGTATCCACTCTTTAATGGGAGTCGTCAATTCCTGAAATTCCTTCATCTACTTTGAATTTGGTCTCGACTCATACAAAACCTCCGCATGTTATTCTTTGTAATCTTGAATAAAAGAATGTTGAAGAATGAAAAATTTTATTGATAAGTGCTTTGCAATTACACTCATAGAACAAACGCTTGAATTTGTGTAGAAATATAGTGATCAAAATAGGAATCGAATCACTTATACATTTTTCTCGCTAAGACTTAGAACGTAGCGAAATCTATATAATTTCTACTCTCTATATATGCATACACATCTAACATGTATCACCAAATATCAATCCACTCTCCATTACCACGAAATTGGTTGAGTTAGGAGTCTATTTGTAGAGCGTGACGGGTTACGTCTATCTAAACGAAAAGTCATGCCCATTGGCGAAGAGTTGCATCCCTTTATTTTAATTGGATTCAAAGATTCATCCTCATCCACAATGGAAAGGCACCTTTTCATGATTGGTTAACTTCCTAAAGGTGTATTTTCAGTTGGTAGTTGATGGCGGTTGGTGGCGGTTGGTAATTCTTATCCGGTGGTTGAAAGAAGAGAACAGTTGACAAAAAACCATCATGGTTGTGACCGTGAATATATGTCACGACCATGAATAATTGGTTGGCAACTTTCTATTGTGAATGTTAACAAGTCACGACCTCGATATATGTGTTACGATCGTGACATGCCTTTTTCACATAATTCCTCTTTGCGATTTCTACCGATCTTTGACATCTTTGATCCTTTGCCGATTCCTTAAGTTCCACGCATCTTTTTACACATTTTTCAATCATTTTCCATAGATTTCCAACTATATTAATTTACTTCCAAGATTTACCTAATACCTGCATTTGCATAAAAACCAACTACATACCATGTGAAATCTTTTATATGAAGTATAAAATGACTTAAACCATAGTGTTTAATGATTGAAAATATCATGATTATAAGTGTAAATATACACTTATCAATACCTAAACTGAGTTGAGCAGTAGTTAGGAAGGAGGTTACTTTCTGTAATTATGTCTACCCATTGTAAAGGCTTCTCTACCTATTGAAGGAACGACTCACTAATGGATTAAAGCTCGGAGATGGTATCCGAGGACTAGAGGTAGGCTAGGGGTTGAATCAGGATAAATATCAGGTCTTGACGTTCTAACTTTAAGCATTAAGCTTGATCAGTGATCAGCTCATTCATCTCTCTCTCATTCATTATCCTGCTTGTTATCTTATCTGTTCTGAGTAGTCTTACTCAACTAAAGATTGAAGATAAACTTTGCAGTAGAGCTGAGCAATTTATAAGTTTTTATATTGCACTCAGCATGCATACTCAACACACATATAAAAGGAGAACTTGGCAATTAAACTTTAAAAATCTAAAAGTAACCAAGATTAAGGATTCACCTCCCCCTGATGTTGTTAAGAGCCTATTTACAGACCAACAAGTATGAACATGCGTCCAGATATTCAAGCCACGAATATCATCATCCAAATAGCTTGTTTCAAGAGAATCATTTTTCCTCTTCAATTCTAACTTTCTCATTAGCTTTCTTTTGACTTTTAAACCTTTTAGTTTCTTCAACTTAAGGTCCTTAGCATTTTCTTGTGCTTTGAGTTATTTCTAAACTTAATCTATTAAATCTCGAGCAAGTCCATAAGTTGGGTAAAGGTACAGTTGGGAGAACACTCCTTGAGCATCATTTTTAAGGAATCATATTTATTGGGTAATACTAAGGATGGCAACGGGCCGGATCCGGGCCGGGTCCGGCTTGGACCCAGCCCGGATCCGTTTTCATATATTGGACCTGGATCCGACCCGGATCCGGCGAGTCCATAATTTACGGATCCGGGTCTAAAACGGGTCCATGTAATTAAGATCAAATTCTTAGTTTCAGCTTCCATACTTGTACATTTCACCTTATTTTAAATAGTTTACATGTTCATTTAATTATGTTTATACAATTGGATTTACGTGGATATCAAATAATATTAATTATCCACTATTTTCGGGGTAGATAATAAATAAAAAAAATACAATTAATATTAAATACAGATCCGGGTCCGGATCCGGGTTTCATTACCCCGACCCGTTTTCATGGACCCGGACCCGGATCCGACGGGTCCATAAAATCGAGATCCGGACCCTAAAAAACGGATCCGGATCCACGGATCCGGACCGGGTCCGGGATCCGTTGCAATCCCTATGTTAAATCAGTGTTTTAAAAAGTGCTAGGCGCTAGTCGGGCGGACGAAGGTGAATCGGAGTCTAGGCAGGGATTAATTGGGGTCTAGGCGGACTTAGACGCTAGTCAGTAGAATTTCAACGCTAGGCGTAACCAGGCGACGACCCTCAAAATAACGCCTAGACAGGACCTAGGCGAACCTAGGCAGGGATTCCTAAAACAGTGTGTTAAATATGAGCAACCTGGTCATTTAGATACCGATCATAGATACGTTCAGTGGGTACAGAGCAAATAATTACACTGTGGTTTAATAATTATACGTGTTTGATGTTGTGAAAAGGTTGAGTGGGTACAGAGCAAATAATTACACTGGTTTTTTATTTATACGTGTTTGATTTTGTGAAAAGGGTTACACGGGGGGCCGATGATTTGTTTTTTTCAATTTATTAATATTTATTAGAACATTAAATAATTAATTTAACTAAAATTTTGAAGTGTTCTCAAATATCTCGATATTTTTAAACACGGAGAAAATATTAGTTTAAAGAAAACCCTTGCCTAAAACAGCTTAATACCACCTAAATCGAACAACCACCTAGGACCGTTCAATTACTCAAAATCGCAGTGATATTATGCAAAATCCCGCATAGGCACCGTCTATTCCAATTTTTAAAGGAACATTGGACACTTGCCAAACTGAATTTCTTCCAAATAGATCTGCTTGATTTATGGGTACTTTGAAGTTGACCAAAATTCAGCATGTTGTAAAAATTACATGTCTAATATGAAGGAATAGGAATATTTTACTTACGTGTACTTATGTTTAAGAACATCAATTGCTTACGATAAATTGTTAAAATCTCAATTGCTCACTGATAATTGGGTAAAGTAATTGGAGAATTAGTAACAATTAACAAGTGTATACTATTTTCTCTTTTTGAAGATTTTAATAATTGATTTGCATGAAAAAATGGGTTTCTTTTTTGACAAAAATAAATTCCGGAGTGCACCTTGAATGATGGAGAGATCAGCCGAATCCAATAAAATATTATACCGAAATCAAGAAAAAAAATTATCACAAGTACTTTATTAACTGACTCCTCATCATATTTTCTTAGTCACCATCACAACTACTTTATTATATTAACCAGTTTTGCAGATTCAAAACTATATTATTTACATGTATCTTTGATCATATTTAAACTACTCAGTAATAAAACTACGATTAGGTGGAAATAATACTTGTCAATAAGAAAATGAATAACTTCTAAGAAAATGGACTATTACGTGTTACATGGGTGCCTTAAAAGTCATGAATCAACCCATGACTCATAATTTTTTCTCTAAATGCTTTTCAACCTCATTATTTTGTTGACATTTCCATTCATGTTCATACGTTCATTTTCTTTTAATTTTTTTTAAATATAAATATAGTAGAAGCATGTCGACTTTTAATAATGACCTTTTTTGTACTTCTTCTTGTAAAAGATTGTCCTTTTAGAATTTTACATCAAGATTAATAAAATATTTATTTCCACTATGAAAATTATTAATTTATATCTTTTACTTTATTATAAACAAATTTTTCTTCTTAATTACTACCTTATAACTTCATTTATATTTAGTCTCTTAATTTCTTAATTAATAAAACAGTAATTTAGGAAAAGAATGTTAAATTTTGCATTGATATTTTCATATAACAAACAAAATAAAATTAAATGTTGAGTTCAATGAAAATTTTTTGACACATGAGAGTAACTCATATTTCGATGTAGACGGTAATTTTGTTAAGCGTATTGTATATATTTTTATGTGCTAAATAACATATTTTTCATAAAAGAATAAGCTAAACTGACTTCTTTTCTACAACACCAATTCTTTCAATAATGCAAACATAAATGTTAGAGCAACATCACAAACTAATTTAAATGTCCAATTGTTTGTTTAAGATATATTCAAAATCTAAGCATAGGCTAATTAATAAAGTAGAATAAATTAAAAGTTAGATTTACACATGTAATTAATAAAAACAAATAAATTTTACAGAGTACAAAAAAATATATGATTTGGTTCAAATGTTTAGTGACCGTATTTTGGCCTTCAACTATATTCGTAAGTTTTCAATTGGGTATAGTTCAATGGTACACCAAGTAAAAGTGATATGTCCTTAATTTGATATTCTACTTTTTCAAAAATTTATATTTGTCAAGTATATATTGTTGGGGATATTTTCCCTTGTATTGAGCTAAGCCCAATGATCCAAAACTCATTTTAAGATCCGAATTCAACCTAGAAGCCGTTTGCCCAAAGTTCTGCGTTTTGATTTTGTTTCTGTATATAAACTTTTCTTTCTCTCTCTCCATCTCAGACTTTTCATTTTTCTGCTCTCTTCTTCTCTGAGGCGATTTTGCGGTTTGAGTTCTCTTCTGTGAAGTGATTCTTTTGCACCGATCAATGTTAAGTTCTTTGGAGGCAATTTTTATGTTGACTAAAGGTTTTGTTGGTGTTCTTTCGAAGGAAGATTCATCAGTTGGTCTGAGCTTTTCGCTAAAGGTGTATTCTCTCTAATCTTGTGTTTCTTTAGTTTATTTGTTGAGATCTTGCGGTGTTTGTACCTTTTATTACTTCTGTGTTGTAATCTTTGAGAACTTAAACTGAGTTTTTCATTGTGCCTTGTTTTGTACTCTTTGTCGTGGTCTTCGGTGCCCTTACTTAATAAAATTGCTCACTCCAACAGTGGATTAGTTTGGGAATTCAAAACTCCCAGGATACCACTATAAATCTTGTGTTCGCTACTTTCTGCAATTTTTTAGTGTATATTGTATGTTTGTATGCTATATTTTCTGGTTTAAGTAACTACATATGGTATTAGAGCCTGTTTGCTTACGAATCGAGTCTATATGCCTGCTGTAGAACGTGATTTTTTCTTATTTGCTTGACACTAGATCTTTTTGTAAGTTCCCGCGTCAAAAATTTCTTTTAAATCACTTGTGCTATATTCTCTTTGATTCTGTAATGCTCTTTGTGATATCCTGGATTAATTTTCTCAGTTCTTGATTCATAACTGAGATGTTAATTTCTTTTGTTTGCTTTATGCGAGGATTACTACTTCCATATCAAGAAACCTACACTTCTAAGATAAGAGGACTTGAGGTACTTTGCTCTTATTGATTGAAGAATCCAAAGCTTTGAAAGGTAATGAACTCTTATGACTTTCAATCTTCTTTAATTTCCTTTTCTACACTATATAAAAAATACTCCTGAAAGTGGAGTATAAAACTCTACTCATTGTAAGTACTTACTATCCTCTACTCTTTGTGTGCTTACTGATAAGTGTATAATTACACTTATTATCGTAATAATTTTACACATTAAACACCATAGTTTAAGTCATTTTTTATACTTCATATAAAAGATTTCACGTGGTATGTAGTTGGTTTTTATGCAAATGCAGGTACTAGGTAAATCTTGGAAGTAAAATGATTAAGTCGAAGATCGGTAAAGTTATAAGAAGGATTCTGAAGAAAAACACAATTCACGGTCACGACAACCATTCGCGGTCGCAACTTAGTATTCTTCAGAACAAAAAGTTGCCAACCAAGTATTCACGATCGCGACAGATACTTCGAGGTCGCGACTTTGATGGTTTTTTGGTCAACTCTTCTCAACTACCAACCGCCAGATACGAACAATCAATCGCCATTAACCAACATCAACTACCAAATGAAAAGACACCTTTTAGAAGTCAACCAATCATAAAAAGGTGCCTTTCCATTGTGGATAATGATAAATCTTCTCATCCAATCACAATGAAGTGATTCAATCTTTCGCCAATGGACACACTTCGTTTGGATAGACGCAACCCTTCATACTCTATAAATAGGGCTCCAAACTCACCTATTTCGTGGAACAAGTGGTGGATAAAGTGGTGCATGGTATGGTAGACGTGTGTGCATAGATAGAGAATAAAAATATCTAGATTTCGCTATATTCATAAGTGTTAGCGAGAAAATGTATAAGTGATTCGAACCCTATTTTGATCACTAGATTTCTCTACATATTCGAGCGATTGTTGTATAAGTGTAATTGCAAATCACCTATCAATAAAATTTTTTATTCTTCAATATTCGTTTGTTCGATATTCACAAAGAATAGCATCCTAGCGGAGGTTCTGTATGAGTCAATACCGAATTCAATGTAGACGTAGGAATTGTTGGAATTGACGACTCTCATTAAAGAGTGGATACTGTTTGATCAACTCTAGCTTTCACTTGCATACCTTACAACTTTGCTTTGCTTTCTACTTATACTTTCTATTTCAAAGTTTATGATATGTCTATGTGTCATAATGTGTATTTCGTGTTGAGTCTTTTATATTTATCAAGTTATATTCTTTTGAGTTAACTTTAAGAGTAGTTTCGGGGTTAACGAGATTGTATATGATCATTGGATCTGTGATTATAACGTTGTTTAGTGAGCCAACATTTTTTAGAATGGTAACTTGCTAAATATGGCTATGTGAGAGTGACCCGTACTAAGCATAGTAATATTGTCATCCACGTTTATATAATCGTCTTAATTCATTTGCACTAGATTTAGAAAAGTTATTTCATGTGTTGCTCTACTATGAATAATTGAATATCTGAGTGTTTAGAACCGAATCTGTTAAATTAATCTAGTGTACATAATATCTTTGATGATTTTCCATGTTTTCTTTGCTATACTTGTTCGTAGGGAATATCTATATACTTTTTGTCTTTTCCAATCTTTCATACATTTGTCTATCCATCCATCATTCCAATCCTCCAAACTAAATTACATTATTTTCTTTTTTTCCGTTCCTCTTGTTGATCTTTAGAGCTGGTTCCTTCCCTGTGGGATCGATATCTTTTAAAACTACATCGTAACTGTATACTTGCAGTTATCATCATTTTTCTATTTGATAAGTGGTATTTACAACACCTATACTTTAAAGCCAAAATCTTGCGAACAAGTTATTAATCTTATCAGTAGAAAAGTGGCGAACACTTACTTTCTTTACTTGATCTTGACAAAGTGATCAGTTGTTGTGTGTTGGTTCTTGATATCTCTATGATTAGTTTCTTGTGCGTTAGGATCAATTTTTTCCCTACCTTTACTAGTGTATCAATCAATTACTTTACTTTCTTTATAAGAGTCTCATCTAAAATGTCTATAGCTAATGTCACTTTAGATAAATTTGAAGGTAAAGGTGATTACACTATATGGAAAGATAAATTGACTTTTGTCCTAATGCAGCAGAAGTGTCATAAGGCACTTCTAGGATAATTAAATTTGCCTAATAGTCTTACTGCTGAACAAAAGGAGGAAGCAATGGTTACTGCTTACTGCCACAATTGTTTTAAATCTCACTAACAATGTGCTTAGAAGTGTTAGAGGTATTAAAACTACTCCTGAACTAATTGACAAATTAGATGAGTTGTATATGAATGTTAGTACTTCCAGGATAGCATACTTAAATGAAAAACTATTCAATTTTAAAATGAATCCTCTTAAAACCATTGATGAAAACTTTGATGATTTTCAAAAACTCACCATTGAACTTGAAAGTGCTAATGTGGTTGTATCTAATGATGATCAGTCCATTCTCCTTCTAAATTCTATACCTAATAAGTATAGAGGTTTGAAAGATGCTCTTAAATATGGTAAAGATGACTTAGATGTTGATGATATTGTTTCTGCTTTAAAAATGAAAGAATTAGAAGTCAAACCTGACTCTAAATATAAAGCACAAAATGGTGAAGGTTTGTTTGTTAAAGGTAAAAAGGGAAAGAAGTCTAAAAAGTCCATGTCCAAACAAGGTCAAAATAACAACAACACTAATACTAATTCTACTCAGTCAAGTGATCAGTCTAAGTCTAAGAAATCCTATGTGTGCTATTATTGTGGTAAAAAGGGTCATACCATAAAATACTGCAGAATTAGGATAGCAAGTGAATCTAATAATGGTAAATCTCAAAATGATGTTAATATTAATGACATAGCTAAAAATAATGAAATAGAAGCCTTAATTATAAGTTAAATGAGAGATTTTGAAACCTGGATCATAGATTCAGGTTGCACCTTTCACATTACACTTAGGAAAGATTGGTTCACTGACTTTGTTCCAAGTAATGGAGGAAAGGTCCTCATGGGTAATGATTCAACCTATGAAATACTTGGAAGTGGTACTGTGTTGATCACGTGTCAAAATAATTTGAAAATCAGTTTAAGTAATGTTAAGTATGTACCCAAAATAAATAGAAATCTCATCTCCTTAAGTTACCTTGATAAAAAAAAAAAGGTTTTCACTACAAGGCTCAAGGTGGAGCTATTTCAGTATATAAAAACAATAAAGTTTTAATTAAAAGGCAAACTAAAGGGTGGTTTATATCATTTAATAGGTTACTTGATTAATTAAAAACAATACTGTGATTACTTGATCCTGTGATAACATTACTAAATCTGATAAATTTCATCTTTGGCATAAAAGGTTAGGTCACATAGGTGATAAGGGTCTTAATACTTTAACTTCTAGTATCAGTTTAAACATACCTAAAAGAACCAAATCTAGAATTTGTGAAACTTGCATTTTAGGTAAAGCTCATAAACTGAGCTTTAAAGCTGTAAATACCATGTCTAGTAAAACTTTAGATTATGTCTACAGTGATCTGTGAGGATCCTCCTTTGTACCCTTATCTCTTTCTCAGTGTCAGTACTTTGTTACTTTCATTGATAATTTCTCAAGGAAAATTTGGATATACTTCTTGAGAAATAAAAATGATGTGTTTGATAACTTTGTGAAATGGAAGACCATGGTTGAAAAACAAACTGGTCTTAAAGTAAAAGTTTTTAGGATTGATAATGGACTCAAGTTTGTAAATACTCAATTCAATGAATAATGTAATTATCATGGTATAATAAGGCACAGGACTTGTACATATACCCCACAGCAAAATGGGATAGCAGAAAGGTACAATAGGACTATTTTAAACAAGGTCAGTTATCTTTTAATTGAATCTGGTCTTACTCATAGGTTTTGGGCTGAAGCAGCAGCCACTACTTGCTATATAATAAACAGATCACCTAGTTCTACTCTAAGTTTAAAATACCCTAATCAAATGTGGTATAATAAATCTATAAGTTACAGTAACCTAAGAACTTTTGGCTGTCTTGCATATATTCACAGTACTGAATCTAAATTGGATCCAAGAGCCAAGAAATGTATATTTCTTTGTTATCCAAGTGGTGTAAAAGGATACAGATTGTGGTCCCCAAGTGAGAACAAAGTTATCATTAGTAGAGATGTGTTCTTTAATGAAAATGTTTTCCCTAAAAAACCTTAAACAACAAAAATTTAATTCAGCATGATAGAACTCCCTTTAAGGTGGAGTTATCTAGTCTTAATAAGGAAATTGAGAATCATGAAATTGATAATAGCCAAGTTAACACTGATTATGATCAAGTATCTAACAAACATAATTCTGATCAATTAGATAATAACTTGCCCCTTGAAAATGAAGTTAATCAAGAATTAGATACTAGTATTCCTATAACTTTGAATCAAAGGCCTAGAAGGGAATCAAAGTTTCTATCTAGATTTAAACACTATATTGTGTATGATTGTAACTATTCTAACCTTGTTGAATTCTCTCTATTGAATGTTGAATGTGTTGATCAAAGTGAACCCAAGTCTTATACTAAAGCAAGATACAGTAAAGACTGGGATAAGTAGTCTCTAACTATGAAAGAGGAGCTAAAATCACTTAATAAAAATAAAACTTGGATTTTAGTTCCGAAACCTGAGGGGAAAAGAATTATTGGTAATAAATGGATTTTTAGAAGGAAACCTCCTATACCAGGGGTTGAACCTGGAAGGTTCAAAGCCAGGCTTGTCGCCAAAGGCTTCTCCCAAATTGAAGGCATATATTACCAAGAAATTTTTTCACCTGTTGTTAAACATGTTTCCATTAGATTGATTTTGTCCTTGGTTACTTCATTTAATCTTGAATTAGAACAAATGGATGTAAAAACTGCATTCTTTCATGGTGAACTTCAAGATGAACTATACATGTCTCAACCTGAAGGAACTGTGTCTTAAAGGTCATGAAAATTTAGTCTATCTTCTTAAAAAGTCTCTGTATGGTTTGAAACAGTCCCCTAGGCAGTGGTACATGTTGTTTGATGAGTTTATGCTTAAATTTTATGTCACTAGAAGTTAGTTTCATTCTTGTGTCTACTTTAACAAATTAAGAAATAATCAATACATTTACCTCCTACTTTATGTTGATGGCATTCTTATTGCATGTAAAAGTAAAATTGAAATTGATAAACTCAAACAGAAACTTAACTCTGTGTTTGTGTTCGCCACTTTTCTACTGATAAGTTTAATAACTTATTCGCGAGATTTTTGCTTTAAAGTACAGGTCTTGTCAATACCACTTATCAAAATAGAAAAATGATGATAACTGCAAGTATACAATTGCGATGTAGTTTTAAAAGATATCAAACCCACAGGGAAGGAACCAGCTCTAAAGATCAACAAGAGAAATGGAACAAAAGAAAATAAAATAAATAATTTTATTTTAGTTGGGTAGGATGGAATATGATGGTTAAAAAATGTATATAGATCATAGTAGAAGGAATCAGTGTAGATTATTCATACGAACAAGTATAGAAAAGAAAACATGCAAAATCAACAAAGATATTACGTACACTAGACTAATTTAACAAATTCGATTCTAGATATTCATTTATTCAATTATTCACCGCAGAGCCACACATGAAATGACTTTTCTAAATCTAGTGCAAACGAATTAAGATGATTATATAAACCTGGATAACAATACTACTATGCTTAGTGCGGATCGCTCTCACATAGCCATATTTAGCAAGTTACCATTCCAAAAATGTTAGCTCACTAAACAGCGTTAAAATCACAGATCTAGTGATTATACACAATCTCGTTAACCCTAAAACTACTATTAAAGTTAACTCAAAAACAAATAACTTAATTAATACAAAAGACTCAACACGAAATACACAATATGACACATAGACATATCATAAACTTTGAAATAGAAAGTATAAGTAGATAGCAAAGCAAAGTTGTAAGGTATACAAGTGAAAGCTAAAGTTGATCAAACAGTATCCACTCTTTAATCAGAGTCGTCAATTCCTGCAATTCCTGCGTCTGCTTTGAATTCAGTCTCGACTCATACATAACCTCCGCTAGGATGCTATTCTTTGTGAATATCGAACAAACGAATATTGAAGAACGAAAACTTTTATTGATAAGTGATTTGCAATTACACTTATACAACAATCACTCGAATATATAGAGAAATCTAGTGATGGAAATAAGGTTCGAATCACTTATACATTTTCTCTCTAACCTAGAATGAAACGAACTCTACACGATTTTTCTCTCTATCTATGTAAAAACACCATATATGCCACTCTCACTTTCTACCACCCATTCCACGAAATTGGTGAAGTTAGGAGCCCTATTTATAGAGTATGAAGGGTTACATCTATCCATACGAAGAGTTATGTCTAGGGATGGCAACAGATCCTAGACCCGGTCCGGATCCTAGACCCGGTCCGGATCCGTGGATCCGGATCCTTTTTTTAGGGTCCGGATCTTAATTTTCTAGATCCGTCAGATCTGGGTCGGATCCGGGTCCAGGAAAACGAATCTGGGTTCGGGTCCCGGTTCAGACAATGAAACCCAGATCCGGACCCGGATCCATAATTAAAGATTAATTGTACTTTTTATTTATTATTTATCCCGAAAATATTGGATAATTAATATTATTTGATATCCACGTAAATCCAATTGAATGAACATAATTAAATGAGCATGTAAACTATTGAAAATAAGGTGAAATGTACAAATATGGAAGCTGAAACTAAGAATTTGATGTTAATTACATGGACCCGTTTATGGACCCGGATCCGTCGAATCTGAACCCGCCGGATCCGGGTCTAATATATTTAAACAGATCTGGACTGGGTCCAAGCTGGACCCGGTCTGAGTCCGGATCCGGCCCGTTGCCATCCTTAGTTGTGTCTATTGGCGAAAGATTACATTACTTCATTGTGATTGTTTGAAGTGGGTTGATCGTACCCACAATGGAAAGGTACCATTTCATGATTGGTTGACTTCTAAAAGGTGTATTTTCGTTTGGTAGTTGATGGCGGTTGATCAATCTTATCTGACAGTTGATAGTTGAGAAGAGTTTACCATAAAACCGTCAAAGTCGCGATTGCGAAGTACATGTCACGATCGTGAATACTTGGTTGACAACTTTCTATTCTGAAGAATACTAAGTCGCAACCGTGAATGGTTATCGCGACCGTGAATTGTGTTTTTCTTCAGAATCCTTCTTGTAACTTTACCGATCTTCGACAACTTCGATCCTAAGCCAAATCCTTAAGTTCCACACATCTTTTTGTACATTTTTCACTCTTTTTTCATAGATTTCCAACTTTAATCATTTTACTTCCAAGATTTACCTAGTTACTGCATTTGCATCAAAAACAACTGCATACCACGTGAAATCTTTTATATGAAGTATAAAAATGACTTAAACTATGGTGTTTAATGTGTAAAATTATTATGATAATAAGTGTAATTATACACTTATCAGTTTGAAATGAAAGATTTGGGACCTGCTAGGAGAATTTTAGGGATAGATATCTTTAGGGATAGAGTCAAAGGTCATTTAGTCTTAACTCAAAGCTATTACATTGAAAAATTCTTAAATAACTTTGATCTAAACTGTGCTAGACCTGTTAACACACCTATTGGAGCTCAATTCAAATTATCTATGTTAAAAGATAATTTGAGTTCTGATGAAGCTGCATTCATGGAAAATGTTCCATATCAGAATGTAGTTGGTTCCTTTATGTATGCAATGGTGTATACCAGGCCTGACATAGCCTATGGAGTGAGTTTGGATAGTAGATATATGTCAAATCCAAATAAAACTTACTAGATTGATGTGAAATGGCTAGGTAGATATTTGCATGGAAATTTAGGTTTATTATTGCTTTATAAAAGTTCTGAAAATAATGACATCAGCATTAATAGATATTGTGACTCTGATATATATTGCTAACATTGATAAAAGGAGGTCTATTACTGGGTTTTGTTTTACTGTTGGTAATAATCTAGTTGGAAATCTTGTCTACAACATGTGGTAGCATTGTCTACCACTGAGGTAGAATACATTTCTTTAACAGAAGCTGTTAAGGAAGCTTTGTTGTTTAAAGGAATTTTATATGAACTTGGTATTAAACAGAACACTATTAATATTCACCTTGATTCACAATCTGTTATACATTTGTGTAAGAATGTTGTTTACGATGAAAGACCTAAACACATATATGTAAAACTTCACTTTATAAGGGATATTATTGCATCTGGTGATATTTCTGTAATCAAAATTCAAATAAGTGTTAATCCTGCTGATTTATTGACTAAAGTGATTGCTGTTGACAAATTTAAGGTGACCCTCAACAAGTTAGGATTGGTGCAATTTGTCTCTAAGTCAAATAGTGCCCCCTACTTGAGGTGATTTCTTTCTGCCAAAATTTTAAGGGAGCTTGAAGTGGTTTAATTAAGTAAAGTTGGTACGAAGGGCTAAAGGTGGAGAATGTTGGGGATATTGTCCCTTGTATTGAGCTAAGCCCAATGATCCAAAGCCCATTTTAAGATCCGAATTCAACCTAGAAGCCGTTTGCCCAAAGTGCTGCATTTTAATTTTGTTTTAGTATATAAACTTTTCTTTCTCTCTCCATCTCAGACTTTTCATTTTTCCGTCTTTAAAAACCCTAAAAGTTTTCTGCGCATATAT
>CATIWQ010492784.1:0-31729 GCA_949673415.1 Euphorbia schlechtendalii
TATATGTTTAGGTTCCTATATGTGTATATCTATATATCTATATATATACCTATATTTTCAAATGACCCAATATTATAAGCATTTAAATATTTATTTAGGAACCCAAACATTATTTTTAACGAGAAGAACTCCCATTTGAAGATCGTCGGACGGTCAAAAATCGTGTGATTCGAGGATAAATATCCCGAAAAGCTGTCATCATTGAACGCGCGAGCTGGTACAAAATCACGTGCTCACACCTGTGAAGGAACTGTTGACGTGTTTAACGGTCTGACTCCTTTTTAGCTTTATCATTGACTCTTGTTTGATTATCCCACGAATGATGGTGATCCGTGTGATGGAGTTGTTGACGTGTTCAACAATCCGACTCTTTCTTTGTGGCATTGCGCTGGTTGTTTGGTCTTATGAATGGTGGTGATGGAGCTGTTGACGTGTTCAACGATCCGACTCCTTCTTTGTGGCATTGCATCGTTTGTTTGGTCTTATGAACGGAGTTGTTGACGTGTGCAATGATTCGAATTCTTCTTTGTGGCAGTGCACCGGTTGTTTGGTCTTGTGAATGGTTGTGATGGAGTTGTTGACGTGTTCAACGATCTGACTCCTTCTTTGTGACATTACGCCAGTTGTTTGGTCCCAACTTGCTTGGTCGACATTTTAGCCTTATTCTAGCTCCGATCCTTTTGATCTTTGCGTGCTTCATTCTCTTGGTTGAGCCAGTGGACATTTCGTGCTTAGAGATCTTTCCATTGATCTTTCATCCCTGTATGATGAGGTAATTGCTATCACGCGTTATCTAAGTATATTTATTTGTCTCTCACTTTCTCTCAAGAGTCAAATCATTTGAATTTATTGTGGGGAATCCATTTATACCCAAATTAATTTCATAAAATGATGTGTCACGTGTGCTAAAAACATTATGTATATGTTTATAAGAATGCGTGATGTTATTGATAAAATATCAAGCAAATAAACAATGTTCAATTTATTTAAAATTCAAAAGGCCCCGTAGGCAAAGTAGCTAAAAGCTAACTTATTGCATAATAATCCCTCATGCTAGTCCCCCCCAGATGTATCAATGGATTCGAAGTGCTCCATTCTATCCACCTTTTCAAACACTTCTTGATAGCTTGAAAAGATGTTTAATCCAAACTTGTTCCTGTATGATGGCAGTGCACCATCCAGAAGCTTGGTTATCATCTATGGTAGAGTCAAGCGAGCCCTAAGCCTGACCTGTGTCGCCATCCAACATGCATAGTAGGATTTGAAGCTCTCACCCTGCCTTTGCCTTATAACCTCTAGATGTTGCATTATGGTTTCCATCTGAGAATTGAAACCATAATGCACTAGCATAGCTTTAGCGAGGCTATTCCAATCGATAGCTATGTCTAGCGGAAGGTGGCTGTAACATTCGTTGACCGGGTGGCCTAAGGTGACGATGAAGAGTTTATCCATCATTCGATCACTGACCCTCAGTGCTCTCATCACCGTTTGATAGTGCTTTAAATGAGCACGCAGGTCGCCAGATCCTACGTACTTCTCAAACTACGGCATTGCGAAGTTTGGGGGTAAGCTATCTTCATCCCCGATTATCAGTTGTGCAGGGTATGTGTTCCTTATGTGACCACCGTGAGTGGCCAAGAACTGTTGCCATAGTTCCCCCATTCATGGTTATTGAAAGATGGCATTCCCTGCTCTTGGATAAGAGCCATATTACCCCTAGGGACATGCCGCAAAATGGGGCAGTTGAGGTGCCTAGAACTGTGAGGTGACCGATGTACTCTAGTTAGGAATAGGTTATTGGGTCATTCCTTGGTAGAAAGGCCTGGTGCAAATGCTAGCTACCCCATTTATCCTAGGAAGAATTGGGAAGGGCTTACAAAGCTATATCTTGGCAGACTAATTTGAGACTGGTTCAACTGACTTTGTCTTACCCCGAACTAATAAATGGCATTAGGAGTTGAGGATACTGCATGCGAGGTACAATATCCCTGTTAGATTGACGTTGTTGAGGGTGACTTCCAGGCTCGACACTGCATTATGGATCCTCCCGACGTGTTGGCGAATGAGCGATGCTAGCTGCTCACTGTTGGCAAAGGCATTCAGGGCAGCTGCAATCTCGACGCTCACCGACGACTGATGTGTCTGCTAAGAATTTTATCCTGTAAGGACAGGGTGATCCTCTCTCGCTCTTTCTTCTCACTGAATGGTCATGATCGATGTGCACCAAACTGAATCTGAATTAGAACCCGAGTCCTCACTTGAGTCACTATACGGAACCCCCCTCCAAATTGGCCACAATTGGGGAAACGCGGACTAGGCGGCGAGCAGGCCTCTTCTAAGCCCCCTTGATACACAAGCAGGATATTAGACCGTGCATGTAAGATCTGTGATATGATTCATGATGCAGGTAATGCATGAGATTTTTAATGTTATGGTTGCATTCATAAGGGGTTAGCATGCCATGATGTGCAACAACATGTATGTCAATCCATTTGAAACAAACAGGTTAGTCATTAGGTAAAAATGAAAACATGTGGAAATGAAAATCCAACATCGAGGGTTGGATTAGAGACTTGTACAATATCGATGTGACATCGTAACATGAGAGGTGTGAGTGGTGACTAAGTTACCTATGTGGTAATAGGTCAATGGTTTGAGGTTTTGTATTATGACTAGGTCTCATGGAATGAGAAGGTTAAAAATTGTTTCGGGTAAGCGGTGTGACATACCCTAATAAAATGAAAACAACTACCGTATGTAGCTACCTAATGAATGATTTAGTTATTTCGCCCAATTAGGGTGGAGTTTTTGGATACCTATGTGGTAACCACTATTTGAGGGTATGTGGTGATACATGAATTATTGCCTCATGTGAGCGAATGATTCGGGTATGAAGCGTGTACCCTTGAAGATTTGGTAAGTTAAGTTGGCTCCGTATGGGCTTAGGTTAGGATATCAATTAGGATATCCTTTAATGTGGGAAAAATGGTTTGGGTAGGTATTTGCCCCGTTTGGGCTTTTGGTGTGTATAACTACCCCGGAAGGGCTGTGAGTTGGATGTTGAGTGGACATCTCGAAGGTAATGTGTGGGAAATGTTGTTGCCCCTTGTGGGCTAAGTGTCAGATGTCAAGTGGACATCACGTAGTGAAAGGAAGGTATGTTTGCCATGTGCAGGACAATAGCAGGATGTCAAGTGGACATCTTGCTGAAAAAGGGGTAAGTGATGTCCCTAAGTGGTTTTATGTTGTCTTAGGGTAACACGATCTATAGTGTCAACTGTGCCTAAGTGTATGTGATGTACATTTAATATCATGAGTGTGTGCGTTCAAGTGTCTGCATAAAATTTCGTGGTTAGTATGACATTTGTTCAGTGATAAATTGCAAGTAGTATACATGTAGCACATAGCATGCAACGTCCTATCTTCCAACCATATAACTCCCGAGTGTAGGGTTTTTGGCTAGTCTCTATCTTAAGTTTGGTTCATCTTAGGACCACGGGGTTAGTAAGGAGCGCACCTGTAAGAAAATATAATGCGTGATCGCGTGTTTAGGTAAAACCCTAGGAAAATGTCTATGGTTTATTTACATGAGGGTTATAAATGGGTTGTTGATGTAGAAGGTTCTTGTTGCGCTAAAATACACTCCAACCCTCTCCCCAAATGGGTTGAGGGAGGTACATTTGATATGGTAACCAGTGCTCCACCTGCTCGAGTACTATCTTTTCTCAGGGAGGCAGATTAGTACAAGAGAAAGTTTCGCGGTAATAGGGGCACCTGAGACTTAAGGGCTAATCCCTTCTACTGCAATGTGTTGTTATGAATATGACATAATTAAGAGAAAACGGAATAATGTGATCAACAATTTTCGGTACTTATCCAAAATCTAAAACCTTTGAAAAAAAAGTTTTTAGAAAAAATCCCTAGCGGAATCGCCACTGTGAGCGGGCGACACGGAGCGGTGGGCCGAGAGCGCGAGGAGATGAGAGGCGTGGTCCACCGGGGTGTTTGAAAAAAGGTGCACCGGGTCGGGGATCTTGAAAAAGGTTGGAAAGAGAGCGAAAAACATTTTTTAGATTGGTTCGAACCCGAATCCGCCGTCTCTTAGTGTGGAGTCGCCACCTGGATTAGCTCTTTCCAGGAATTAAAATCCTGTGAGGCTTAACGTCAGGGGGACAGCCCACCAAGATAGAGATTTGGGTCCTGGATAAGTTGCTTATTTCTTATGTGATCAAATTATATTACATCAATAGAAAACTGTATTTTCTTAGTTAAGCATATTCACGCTTAGGTCATTTTTGGAGTTTGTGTGCATGATTTAATGCGCATACAGAAAGTAGTAAATCCATACATCAAGCATTAAATAAATCCATCCACAAAGCAATAAATAAATATAGAAAGTAAATGCGGAAAATAAAAATTACAAGGCTTCCAAAAATCGGGGGATGCAACTGCCCGCTAACCTATTAATTACATTTTCCATAAAATATGTGCAATACCCGAAGGAAAAATAAAATCCTAAACATACATCTAACCTGCATCCACAAAGGTTAGCACAAGGGGATATCACATATGTTCCATTTGATTTTAGCGAGGCTCGTGTGGCCAGATTAAAATATCAACGATTTAAAGTTGTTATTTTAAATAAAAATAGTTAATTTTTATTTATTAGTGAAAATGACCGCATGGCAAAAGGGGAGGTCTGTTATCCGGGAATAATTTTAATTCCCTTCGTTGGGGTATTCTAACATAAAAATTAAAAAAGAAATAAAAGATGAAGAAAAGAATTACAACATTATTGACAATAATAAGGAATAAAAATAATTCCTAGGTCCAAAAATAAAGATCAGAAAGAGATGAAGCAGAAGATGAGCATGGAATTCGCATTTCTAGGAACTCAAAGGCTTACCCTTGCGGTGTGAATATACTTCGGCGTATCCGTTTGATCCCGGGAGCGTTCCTCGTTCATTTTGATTTAAGTGTAGTTTAATTAGAAAATAAGTATTTATTTATCCAAAAAGATAATCAGACTCAGGTTCTAAATTTGTTTTAGACTCGAGGATATCTGAGGAGTTTTTAAGAAAAAAAGATGAAGAAATTTGATTTTAAGATGAAGAAGTTTTGAATTCAAAAGTGTTTTGGATCCAAGAAAATGTTAGAAGAATAGAAAATATTTTTGTTGTAGTGTTTTTCAATGTTTTTTTATCTGAAAGAGAGAATTTTTCTCTCAAATTTCGAGCCCCCTTCAATCCAAAAATGTCCAACTATTTATAGAAAAATCCCGAAAAATCCAAAAAAGCAAAACTGTTTGGTGGGGTCACCAAAAAGTTTAGTGACCTCGCCAGAGAGGCTGGCCAGCTCGCCAACGAGTCTGGCGAGGCTCGCTAGGGAGTTTGGTAAGCTCGCCAGAGGGTCTGGCGAGGTTCGCCAGACAGTGGCGAGCCTCGCCAGACAGCGAGGCCGGCTCTGGACCTGGTTTTCGACGACGTTTTCGAATTTTTTTGTGTATTTTTATATTTTTTAGTTAATTTCTTAATTAAAGTCCTTTTAAATTCAGCGACGAGGAAGACTCCCATTTGAAGATCTTCGAACGGTCGAATATCGTGTGATTCGAGGATAAATATCTCGAAAACCCATCATCATTGAACGCGGGAGCTGGTACAAAATCCCTTGCTCACACATATTCTCCTATATCGAGAATAACCTCCATTAGGATAATACTTGCAATTGCTACTTTGCGAAATCTTGAAGTACATCAAATGGATGTGAAAATTGCTTTTCTTAATGAAGATATTGAAGAAGAAATCTACATGGAACAACTTGAGGGTTGCGTAGCTTCAGGTCAAGAAAAGAAAGTATATAGGTTGGTGAAATCTTTATATGGTTTAAAGCAAGCACCAAAACAATGGCATAAGAAATTTGATGATGTCATGATGACTAGTGGATATCGTATTAACGAGTGTAATAAATGTATATATGTCAAAACTACAAACGATGGATATGTTATTCTATGTTTATATGTTGATGACATACTCATTGTTGGAAGCAATGAGAAGATGATAAAATGTACAAAGAATATGTTAAATTCAAGATTTAACATGAAAGATATGGGATAAGCGGATTTTATTTTAGGAATCCAAGTTAAACTCTCACCTTACGGTCTCATATTAACACAATCACACTATGTGGATAAGATACTAGACAAGTTTAACAAAGGTGATTTTGGTATAGCCAAAACACCGTTAGACGCCAGTCTACATTTGTCCAAGAACAAAGGTGAATGCATAGACCAAGTCGAATATGCAAGGGTTATAGGCAGTCTAATGTACCTTACAAGTTGTACAAGGCCTGATATTGCTTATACTGTAAGTAGTTTAAGCAGATTTATGAGTAATCCTAGTACAAGCCATTGGAACGCTATCATGAGAATACTAAGGTATTTACGATATACTCGTAATTATGGACTGCATTATACGAGAGAACCTGCTATACTGGAAGCATATTCTAATGCCAGTTGGATAGCTGACATTAAGAATTCTAAAGGTACAAGTGGATTTGCTAACCAAATGGTTAAACAGAGATCAAGTTGAAAAGACATCTAGAGGAATGGGACTAAAGCCCATGAATATATAAGGCACTATGTGAAGGAAAACCAAAACATGTTTGATTGGAGATCCCAAGATCTCGGTTCAATGGGACAACCTAATTGCATAGACCTTGTAAGGTCACTGTGAGGTTAACCTCGTGTCCAGTCCTATGATGTAAATAGTGACAAAATAGGTTAAGGGTAAGCAATGAGAATGTTTTTAATGATTCTTTGTGCATCAATGTTTGAGCAAAAGAGATCACCTATGTGAGAGTGACGTGGGGTCGCTTTAAAAGAAACTAATGTGGCTTAGTTATCTTAAACTCTTGCAGAACCAAGAGATGTTCATGACCATACGAACATAACCATGAGAACCAAAACTGAGTTAGAATTAATATGTGAGTGAGGTACATCATCATTTACATAAATGTCATAATAGTTCAAGGACATCGCGTCTACTAATCAGACAGTATAGTAAATATACTTTCACAATGGAAGGTTCAAGGCTTGTAGTCCACCTATCCTATACAAATATTGATTGTATAATGCTATCACTAAATCGAGTCTGTCGTTAAATTTTCTTTTGAGTGGAGGATTGTTGAAAATTTAAAAGAAAATAATAATAATAATAATAATAATAATAATAATAATAATAATAATAATAATAAGATAAGGTATTGAACAGTCAATTATTCTGTTTTGTCCTCAACTTTCCATTTGTCAACTAGTTTGAATTTGAGTATTCTTGTCCCCCTTTCCAAACATGAGAGTAAGTTACCTCATTTGACAGTTATATTAAATTAGCTTTATAGCCAAAACAATGAATTTGGACTTACTTTGATTATGTCATGCCCCCAACCTACTAATTACTAAATTTTTCTCTTTTCAAGTGCACAAATTTATCACTTGCTCAATTTTAAATATATTTGGTATAATTTCTAAAATTGAAACAAAAACAATCTTTTTAACTTTTGGATCAATTTAATACACAAAATTATTTTGCGCACCTTGTGCACTTGAACATTCATGTCCCAAGCCCGGATAAAGGAAGACAGTGGCTTAGCAAGTAGACAACTATCTCGTAAAAATGTTATTTTTTTATATGCATGTTCGACAATTATTGTGAGCGGGCGAGGTAATGCAAAGAAGGTAGGCTGCGCGAATGTGTTTAGTGCACTCATGGAAAGCCTCCTTTTAGCGGGTCATAAAGTAAATTTATAAAACTACTCTCGCAGAAAATACAAGAGCGCAAGTTGATTTTGAAAAACGGATCAAAATACGCATTCTAGTGAATATTTCGAACCCATACCGATGAATCATCGCAAGTAGAGGAGGAATCCCTGAAGTGGATGGATACGAAAGCCCAATCCTTAACCAGACTAGATAGATCTTAAAGATCCAAATTAATCGTAAATCATCATATGATGATATAATATCCATCCTTCGGTAAAAATCCATCCGTCAATAATATATTAAATGATATATTATGAATTAAAACATTTGTTTTGAAAAAGGAAAATTTCGGGGATTTATGTTGAAAAATGAAGTCATCGCTCGAATTAGGTCTTCCGGGAAGTATCAGAGATTCGGATCCATACGCCTTCCGTACTTTTCATTGTTAAAATTAAATGAAAATTTTTTTTCTTATTTGCAACATGAATATTACTTAAGTATTTTAGGTGTGTTTTATTCCCATAATGATGATAATAAATAAAATAATTGAAAGAGATTGAATTTTTAGAGGACTCCAATGGGGGGAAATAATGGACTTCCCCGCTAGCACAAGTGTGCGTGATTCGGTCCTTAGGTATCTTTTTGCCCATTATGGACGCGTCTTGAGTACTTTTTGAGTGTCGTTTGGATATTTTTTATTGTGTCGGATATGTTTCGAAAGCTTGAATAATCTCGAACTCATTGCGTAAGCGACGTGAATGCCCCTCACGGTTGTGGAAGCGTCGAAAGATCAAGTTTAAAAGACTTCATCATCGTTCTGTGAGATAGTGAAAATCTCGTGCTCACAATTACAAAAATTTATTTTTTCACGCACAATGTTTTTTCTGAGTAGAATTTTATGTGATTCCTTTCAAATATTTCATTACATGTCATTTCCAACAAAAGAAGTTATGAGATTATTAAATTACAATTTTTTAATATTATATGTTTTATTAAATGAATGATGATGAGGTTGATGAGGTTGAGGTTGCTAATAAGCTTCCTCGGTTAATTTGCCTTCATTTTTCTAGAAAAAAACAAAGAAGGTCACTCCTTTTAGGAAGATTGCCTGTTTCCCGTTCATTCACTTGCTCATGAACTCACAGCTTCGCCAGAAGTTGTGAAGAAGGGGCTGGGGAAGGCCAACGAATACATGACATGAGGAGGAAGCTCTCGTAGAAGATTTGCCTTTGCTTTACAGAGATTGTTATGAATTGATTAAATGATCAGATTCTTCCAGAACGCTAGCTAAGCTAAAAAAGAATATTAATTCCCTAGAATAAAATAAACAAATTTTGATTGATTCAAGATGCCACCCTCCTTCTTAAAACCCAGATAGGGGGCCTCAGCCCGGGGGAGGGGGGTGGAGTAACCGAGTGGTCAAAAGTCGTGCTCATCATAGAACAATAAGAACAATGAAGGGGAGGAGTGATGATGATGATAGCATGAAGTTGTGATTCTAAAGGTCGCATGCTCATTCATTGCGTCAGAGGTAATACACTCTGTCCATGCTAGTAGGCAATCATACTTTGCTCTTAAACTAGATTTTGGGAAGGGGTATGATTGTATCTTGTGGGATTTTATTGATGCGGTTTTACGTAGAATGAATACTTGTGAGACATGGATTAAATGGCTTTCCGAGTGTAGAAATAATTCGATGATGTCAATTTTAATTAATGGCAGCCGTGTAGGCCAGTCCGTTTGTGACGTGGAGTGAAACAAGGTAATCCGATTTCACCATTTATTTTTGTTTTAGCTATAGAAGGGTTGAAACAATTATTTGATGCGAGTTTCCAATTGGGTATGTTACTGGGATTCTGAATTAATGGCTCTGAGAGAGACGTTTCCTGGCTACAATTTGCGAACGATACATTATGTTTTATTCCGGCTAATTAGGCACTCATCCGAAGGTATTGAGAATCCTAAAGTGCTTCGAGGTGGTTTCGGGTTTGAGTATCAACTTCAACAAAAGTTTGTTAATTGGTATTAATGTGGCGGAAGGAAGGGTTGCATATTGTGCCGAATTACTTCGGTGTAAGGTAGAAAAATTTTCAATTGGTTACCTTGGTGCCCCGTTGAGCTATAAACGGATTCCAATGTCAAGTTGGAACCCCTTAATAGCAAAGTTCCATAATCGCTTACAAGGATGGAGAGGGCAATGTCTATCATATAGTGGAAGGGTGGTATTAATAAAGTCTGTACTTGCATCGCTACCTATTTATGTGCTTTCGATTTATAGGCTTCCATCATCGGTGAATGATAAGTTGGTTCGAATTATGAGGAATTTTCTATGGAAAGGTGACGCATTGACAAGGGGATTATGTAAAGTGGGATGGGATACAATTACGCTTCCTATGGGTGACGGTGATCTTTATATAAGGGACTTTAAGGTAGTAAATTGTAGCCTTTTGTTGAAGTGGGCTTGGAAAATGAGGAATACCAATAAATAGTCGTTGTGGTATGAGCTTTGTGTCAAGAGATATGGCTTCACGTTTTGGGTTGTTTTGGAAAAGGAAGACTTGAGGGGGATTTCTCATGTTTGGAAAGGAGTTATTGCGTGTTATGCTGCGAACTCTAAATTATGGAATGTTTTCAAGTCTAATATGAGTGTAAAGGTTCAGAACGGGGCTGAAGCATCCTTTTGGTTCGATAGTTGGACATCGAATGTGTCTCTAGCGGTACTATTCGAGGATCTATTCGGTATTTGCAACCGAAAGCGGTGTTTGGTGTCGGAGGGTTGCACATTTATTTTTTGTACAACACCCTTTGCAAGACCATTTTGGAAGAGGAATCTACGAATAAATCTTCAGGATAGGTGTATGCAACTTAGGAATTGGATAGCGCAGTCAAACCCGGGTATTGTTATACACGGCGCCGGTGTCTCAGATGATCAATTGGGAGGATCTTTGGAATTTATAGCTGATGCCGACGAGTTTAAATGGGGGGATGAAGTGAGCCAGAAATTCACGGCCGGGGAGTTTTGCAAGTGTGTGTATGCATCGGAGAATCGGGTAACCCTTATGGATTTTAAGCTCATTTGGAAGTCGTGTCTTATACTGAAAGGTTAAGTTCTTCGGGTGGCTTGTTTGGCATGGAAGAATTCCATCAAAAGTGTGCCTATTTCGAAGAGGGTGTTTGGAGAATGATTGTTGTCCTTTTTGTGGTGTCTCCAAGACAATGGAGATGAATTGTTTCATTGCTCGAAGGCTCGATCTACTTGGTGTGAACTTTTTCGAATGTTCGAGGTTATTGTGATGATTCCTGAATCGGGACATACTTTCATGGAGTGTTGGCGAGCTCTTTTTTGTGCTGGACCATGTAGGGATTTCGCGACTTCGCTTTGGTTCTTAGTTGCGTTGAATATTTGGCGAAGATGAAATAAGAAGATATTCAAAGATGAAGATGATGATGCGAATGTTATTCTTGCGAGTTATTATCATTATAGGTTTGTTTTTTCGTGCAATAAGCGCTTTTTACCTTTCGATGCGAGTAACGTTTTTGTAAATCCACAAGCTTTGCTTGATTTAACTTGATTTCTCCTTTGGAGAGTAATTAATGAAATTAAAAGAGATGTGAATGTTTTGTAGACAAGCGAACACATCAATCTAGTTGGAACGTTAACCCCGAAATTTTCATCTGCCTCAATCTTTTTTCGATGGAGGAACACATCGTTCCTCCGGAGGTTTTTCAAAAAAAATTTCATTGCTTGTCAAATAGTAAATTCCGGACTCGGTGACAATAACAGATCGAATCATATTAGAAACCCACTATGTATCCAACCCATTAATTATTGGACCCGAGATGAGTTCATGGGTCAAGAATTTTTATTTTTATCACTAGAGATAAACTTTATTTTCAATTGTTGAATAGAAACTTATTTAATTTTGACGATGAATAATTACGATGTTTTTGTTTTATTAATATTTTGCTTTTCGTTTATTTATTTTTTAACTTTTTTTTATCTTGGATATATTACGTCAATTTCAATAAAAATTGGTTCTTAATTAATGAATAATGAAAAATTACAAGTAAATAGTAAAATATGGAGTAATTATTCTTAATCAATTTAGTTTTGATCTCACTTTTAGTATTAAACAATAATTTATTTTTTTAATACATCATTTTTTAATATTGTAAATTATTAAAAAAAGTAATTTTTAACATTTTATTCTACAGCATTGACTATTTACCTTCACTGGTTGAAGAGAACCGGCCTGGTTTAACAACTACATTAAACACAACTAGGCAAAATTTTTTATAATTATAATAATAATTATAATCAAAATCATCATCCAACCTCATTAACAAGTTGGTCTAAAATTGTTAGTTTGTTACCATTTGAGGTGTCGGCGGAAAACTCCAGTTCTTCAGATTCCAAACTTGGAATCCAGCCTGTGGGTACTTAACCCCCTCCCATCTTCACTCTCAACAACCAATCCTCACCGTCCATCTTCCCCAAACTTGCACCTGATTTAACCACGACTGCGATTGCAGCTTTACTCTGTACGAAAAAGGGACATTCAAACCACCTATTTCCTCTCTTTAACTCTCTTCTCTTCTTCTCTAGTTGGACTGTCCATTGCTTCTTCTCACAGATCTACATTCTGGCAATTCAATTCAATCACTCTCCCAATCTTCAATTTCAGTTTTCTGCTTTCAATTTTGGATATGAAAATGGAGAAGAGGGGGATTTTGGTAGTGTTTTCAGTAGTGGTATTGGGATTTTTGGCTTTGATTGTCAATGGAGACGATTCAGAGAAGACAATTGTGAAAACTGTGAGGGGGAAGAAGGTGTGTACTAGAGGATGGGAATGCAAAGATTGGTCAATTTACTGTTGCAATCAGACGATTTCAGATTTCTTTCAGACCTATCAATTTGAGAATCTTTTCTCTAAGAGAAATGCTCCTGTTGCTCACGCTGTTGGATTTTGGGATTACCAAGCTTTCATCACTGCTTCCGCTCTTTTTCAGCCTCAAGGTTTTGGTACTACCGGCGGCAAGCTTATGCAGATGAAGGAAGTCGCTGCTTTCCTTGGCCATGTTGGCAGCAAAACCTCTTGTCAGTGTTTGAAATCTAATCATTCAGTTAATTTCTGGCTTTGATTTGAACGAGAATTGAGATTTTGATTGTCTGTTGTTGATGATTTGATTTTCAGGTGGTTATGGAGTGGCTACTGGAGGACCATTGGCGTATGGGCTTTGCTATAACAGGGAAATGAGCCCTAGCCAGTCTTATTGTGATGATTCCTATAAGTTCACTTATCCTTGTGCTCCTGGTGCTGAATACTATGGCCGTGGCGCTTTGCCGATCTATTGGTAGGCTATGTGCTTAACAATCTTCTTGGTTTTTCATTCTATATTGGACTCTGCCATGTATCATATATTGAAATATTAGTGAATTTGAATTATAACAGCATTCATATTTGGCAATCCTTTTTCTGTGTCTTTTCGTAGTTTTAGAGTTATTTACTTCAATGTTGGTCTGCATGGAATTAGGCTAACTGCATACATTTACTTCTTGTTTGATTCGGCTCTCTAGCCATTGTATTTGCGAAGCAATCATTCTTTTTAGGCATAGTTGTTAGAGGCGCAGCAAGGGGGCGTGATTGAGGTACGCTATGTGCAAAAATTTTACAAAATATATTTCTCTTGAGAAATGAAGTTATATGCGGCATCATACCAAAAAAAGAACTAAGAGAAATGTTAGAGGTACATATATATGTAAAATTTACATAGTACGTTAGAAATATCTAGCCGCCTTAATAGAATTTAAATTAGGAATATCTAGCCTTATATTATGACAAAACCTCTTTAAAAATAGACGGAAAACACATTTTAAAGTAAGTTATTTACCCTCATTGATATTTCCGATTTGTGATATTGCGTAGTATCATCTTTGCCTTTATTGTAGGAACTACAACTACGGAGCTGCTGGAGAAGCTCTGAAAGTGGATCTATTAAACCATCCAGAGTACATAGAGCAAAACGCCACCCTCGCTTTCCAGGCTGCGATATGGAAGTGGATGACCCCACTTAAGAAATCACAGCCATCGGCCCACGAGGCATTTGTCGGCCTCTGGAAACCAACCAAGAACGATACTTTGGCGAAGCGCATTCCTGGTTTCGGCTCCACCATGAACATTCTGTATGGTGAACTTACGTGTGGACAAGGAGATATCGATGCCATGAACAATATCATATCGCATTACCTCTATTATCTCGACTTGTTGGGTGTAGGAAGAGAAGAGGCCGGGCCCCATGAATATCTCAGCTGTGGAGAGCAGGCCGCGTTCAATCCTAATACCGCAACTCCTTCTGCATCTTCTTGAGGCTTTTTAGGTTTAATTGTGTCTCATATTTGTGCATCCTTGAATGCCGCCGTGGCTGTATAAGTATAAGATTAATATGTTCTTTTTGTGAACAAATGAATTACTTGGATTGCTATAGAATAAAATTTATGTTTGGTTATGTCCCGTTTTGTATATTTTGAAAATCTCTTCTGTAATTTGTTAATGTATTGTACCTAATAGGTTGTAATAAAAATCGTGGAATGATTGTTCTTACAATTTCGAACTTTCGTGATTCAATTTCAGAACATGGGAAGTAAAACTAGTTGCTGTTGAAGCTTTTTGATAATGTTCGCTTTGTAAACCTCTTATTCTATGGTTGAGGTTGCGGAGGGATAATGCATGCCTCTTTAGTACAAATATTGATGCAAGTGTTAATATATTCGTGTACAAATGCAATGTGCGGTAAAATGATGGGTTAATATCAATTGCGTAAGTTAATTAAGATCATTCTTAGTATAAATTTGAATTAAAACGCCTAAAAGTTAAGCCAGGCCCTGCCTGCTTGACCAGAAAAACCTGTTCCTGTAATTGGCAGAGACGAGGGCAATATTTGAAAACATTCTAGTTGAGACTGATGATTTTAGAGATCACAATTTTAAGTCACCTAGGAGCGGGAATTTTTTGTATTTAATGTAACGCAAATTTGTAAATTAAAAAAAAAAAAGTCGGGATGGGTTTTCAACCTCAACAAAAATAAAATTCAAATGCAAAATCAGAAATAAAAACAATCTACAATTGCTTTCCCAACGAAGACAATCCATGCTTTTCCTTAAACTAGGACAAAAATTTGAAACCTCGTCCATACAAATGAAACATCACTCTTGTAATGCCTTCATCAAGTACAATCTGCTGAAGCTCTGTCCAGCAACCCTGCAATATTACAGTACCCATCACACATCATGACAAATTAAAATTCAAATTACCATTTCAATAACATATTAGGCTTCTCACGCATCCTTCAACTAAAACATTAGACTTGTCACACTTCATTGTGAAACTACCTTCCTGTTAACAACAGGGCGGCACTTGAATACTGTTTTAAAATTGTTAAACAACAAAATGCTAACCCACATCTAGCATTGGATTACTTGTTTTCAGTTAAACAACAATATCAGTTCAATTCTAACATGCATCAAGACAATATACTAAAGGGTTGATTAGCTGAAATCTCGGACAGTAGTCCATATCATAGTTATCAAAATCTTACGATTTGATACGATCCCAAATTGTTACGAATCTATGGAGGTGAAACTAAATTTGGCCGAATTTTACGATTGAATATATCGATTCAGTGGCGAATCGGCAGAATCTTACGATTCAACCGATTTGGTCGATACATGAACTATTATAAATTAATTAGCATAAAGTATGGTAAAGTAGAAGCATATTATTTAGAAGATGATGAAAATAAATATTTGACTTTAGGTAGAAAAAGTTGATTCCCCCACCAATTAGACGCCGAAACGAGGAGGAACCCAACTCCTGTGGAAATCGAAGCTAAACTAAAAGTGTATTACCATTGAGTAAAACTTTTATTTGGATTATATATGCATTAGATTTATATTTTAGGTACTTATATGGTTACATGTTTTTTTAATACTAAACTTGCATATCTAGACAAATTTAAGAATATCTTTAAGCTAAAGATTTTAAAAGTTATGTTTTCATTATTTTATGAACTTGAACCAAATCTTACGATTCGATTCGTATCCCGATTCCCGATTCAAATTCCGATTCTCGATCGAATCCCAATTTGACAACTATGGTCCATATATAAAACTAAAAACAGTTCATAAAAATAAAAACAGAGTGGGTTCAATCGCCCATCGATGTAACCCAAGGTATTTGTTACATACCCGTTTATTTGGTTGCAGAAATTAGAAATTTGATTGGTGATGAGGAAGCTATCCAGCCGTGATGGCTCAGGAATTGGCTTAAAGATTGGGTTTGAAGGATCCTCCTCTGGCAAAAGCTCCTCTCCAGCAGCTTTACGTGCTGCATTCTCTGACCTACACGTCATAGCATCCGTGATAATGTAAATTAATAACTAAAAACCAACATGATCCATTTATTACAGTAACAAAGAATGAGGGGAGAAAAAGAATACTGTCAGCAGGCAACAGAAAATAACACTAAATCACTAATATAACTTCGTACTAAACTAGACTAGCCTTACTGCCAGCTTGCGAATGGGGGAAGATGCATGACAATATTGATCCACTATAACCAGGTCAATCTCAGTTATATTACAATCTCATTATACAATGCTACCTGCTTATCTGGTTCTCTTAAAATCAAATAAAGATATGATGTGAACTTCTTAAGTGAAGAGAGGTAACATATAGAACAAATAATCGTGTGTTTTAGACATAGATGACAATGCTTACTCCACAGAAGCAGACAACTATTAAGAAAAAAAAAACAATAGACAATACACGAAATGTCTGCTCCCCAGCATTTATAAAACAAACTAATCAGAAATGCTGATTTTACACTCCAAATTAATTTTTCTTTTGTGCCCGTGTAAGTGGGTTCACTCCGAGTAGCAGCCAAATATCAAAGATGCCAGATATCATTGAATTACGTTCAGATTAGTTAGATACAACTTCCTTAGATTATGTTTTCTTAACGGTTGCTTTGTTTTTACGTTTCTTCTCTTTTTAACATTCAACAATGATTTACTATCATTGTCTTATCAGTACATTCATAAAAAAAGGTTCTTACTGGAAAACAAATATTTGGAGACATGGTTTTGGGTTGTGAAGTTTTCTTCACAAAAATTTCCAAATAAAATGCTAAACTATCAAGTATCAAATCAACAATGTCTCGCTTTTGAATTCTATTGACTGGAACTTTAATATGAGAGTTTCTACTTCAGAAATAGAGCAAATTGTGCAAAAGTAAAAAAAAGTTGACAATGTCAGCTACAATGCTTCATTATTCTAAGACTAAGGATATGACTCTGAGTGGACTACAATGAGTACATACTTCTTAATTGGTCTAGATAGAAAAATGAAGGAAATAATCTTAAAAAACAAAACCTGAACATTCTCAATATCAGATAGTGACAAAAAAGACTTCCACATTATCAATTGAAGTATCAATGTTTGCTCTTAGTGACCCTAATATAACTCTGAATGTAACAGACACATCAATTAATGGTGCATCAGTTTAATAAACTTAAAAATATAACTAATAAAATTATAATACAGACCCAAATTTAAATATCGCACAAAGATCTGAGACACTTTTGCTCAATCTTACGCAAGTGTTTCACGCTTAAAGGACATCTATATTAAAAGATATGATGTACTTCATTTCACCTCATAATATTAATTTATTTTCCATCATCAACGAGAGACTTTTAAACAGATTTAAGGTTTACGGAATTAAACAAGAAGACTAATTTGATCTATGATTACCAGGTCGAAAAATAAACAGAAAGCAATTAAGAACTAGGTATGCATGACACAATTTCAATTCTCAGGCCGTTCCTTTTCCTGCTATTACTCCCGTTATGTTCTCACATAAAGTTTCCCAATAAAAATAGTTAACATCACTCCAGAACTATAAGTTTCCTGTACTTGTCAAAATTTTACCTTCTTTTCTGAAGCCATGCTTGTTGCTGAGCTTGCTGGCGTGAAAAGTTTCTGTAGTAAAATTGGAACTACAAAAGAAGGCATGATCCACATTATTAGAAACAGCCACCATGCCAAGAAATCGAAAAAATTAAAAAGGAAGAATACTAACCTTTTGCTGCTCAACAGACAATTCATCCAAGCATTCAACCAAAAACTCAACATTTCTTTCCATAAATGGATTGGTTGATAATTGCAAACGATCATAATCACACTGATACATGAAATCAAGAAAAATTTATTAGAACAAACATTTTTTAGTTATAATCTTTCACAAAAAGCACATGACTTACTTGGGTAACAGGCAAATCAGCTTCTAGCTCAGTCATGAAGGCACTGATAAGTGTAGAATTTGAAACTTTGATCTATCAACGGAAAAGGATCATGTTTATATAAATTGGAAATCATATAGACCACTTTCAGAATTTTAGTAGCTTAAAATACACTAGTAGAGAAACCACAATAGGTAAAAAGATAAGAATCTCACTGGAATTTCCTCAAAAATATCCACCCATGACAAGTTTCTCTCTCTCAACCTACAGGAGAAGAGGAAATGAAATTAAATGATACAGCATTATTAAATTCACAATAATATCATATTAGCTATCAGATATATCCTTACTTTTCCCCAGTGAAATTATTATTACGATACAGTTCCATGAAAGCATCAGAAAGCTTCAAGGCTTTGAGAGCCAATACACCCTGATTGGATTTTGAAGGATCATAGATTATGCACACACATCGACTAATGTTTTCCTGCAATCACAATAACCACTTAAAACATCAAAAGCTGATGTTGTGACGTCCCAATATAATCAAAATATACAAGATAAGAAGCTAGACAATGGAATATAATCATGAAATTACATGCAAAATAATTTTGAGCACTCCCATAAAGTAGAAAACATATTAAATGTGCTTAAATTCAATTTTGTCATATTTATAAATCTGTACAAAGTTAAACAAAAAAATTTAAAAATATACAGGCTACAATGCTAAGTCAAACCTACCAGAAGAGGGTGATTTCTAGCAATAATTTCTATGAAAATCCAAACCTCATTCCGAGGTCACATCAAATAGCTAGCAACATTTTATCTCATTACTTTCACAACACAAACAATACACTGAACGAAATGTTATGTCATTGACTCATTCATGGAAGCTACGCGAGTTTCGCATTTAAACGAAATTACATATAGGCAAAGCTTAGTTCATATTGAAATTTCCTTAAGCCACATCCATAAAAATGTCAGGTGATGTTAACATGATAATTGATCATCTAAAACATAGCCAGATGCATACAACTCTTAGTCTTAGCACTTTTCAGGGACTATATGGCCCAACTTATGAAAGGGTAACAACTAAATTATCCCAGAAGCTATAAATTTCACTTAAATTATGAAACTTCACATCTAATCAGTACTCAGAAGATACATACATGATAGAGAATGCAACTAACAATAAAAGTTCTAAGGGAATACATAGGGTAAGCCTTAACCTTATGTAGCATTAACGAGGACTAGGAGTAGGGTGTAAGATACAAGCAGAGGATAGAGATGGGAGGTATGAATATGTAACAGCTTTTGGATTAAAATTTTGGTTTTTCAGTCTCCAAGCTTTCGCTTAGGAGAAAGGGATTATTCCCTGAGTTAGTTTTCGACATAGATCATTTAGTTGCTCAACTTTCCTTTCCTCCGTGTTTGTTTCATGCTGATAGAGTTGATAATCATAAAAAAATGTTATATTCTCAGCATCTAGCATTCTTGATAAGTATTTAGTATCTGAATGCTCAGTTGTGTATAAGTTAGTGAATTTCTAATCAATATCTTCCAAATAAAACTTCAACGAACCCAATTTAAACAAATGGATTTTGGAGGAGAAAACAAACAGCACTGTCAATGGTAAAAATTCTAAAGGATTAAGCATCACTTCACCAAAGCTTACAGACTCGCTTTGACCTTTGCTCTTACTTGACCCTTCTATGCAAAAGCAAAGCCACTTCAGAGTTCCATTATATTACATTCAAATACCTCTCAACACAATACCTGATAGTTCATAAACGTCTCTATCAGTTCCACTGTTTGAAAAGAACCTAACAATGTCGATTGATACCTGAAAATTGACAATAGAATAATGGATCAGCAATTATCTAGCAGATTTCTTTCATCTGGTATGCACATGTATGGGCCAATCAACATAATTTTATGATTAACTATAATACGGTCATCATAATATAGGATTAAAGACCATTACAATGATGTGACATTTTCATAGTGGAACATAAGGAGCATAGAACTGCTTAAACAATGTTTGCCAACCAATACGTATAGGATGTGAAGCAACTAAAGAATTTATAAAAGTAATAAATCAAACTCACCAACCGACTGTGTTATTGTCAACATTAACCTCCCTCAAACATCTCATCATTTCAAGCTGGTAGTTGGCACCATCAGCTTCGATCTCTTCATCCTCCTCCCTTATCTACATATATATACCAAAAAAATCAAACAAAGATCATAACACATAGACTGTACGAGCAATAAATCCACATTACCGGGAAGGGGAAACAATTAGTGACTTCGAGAACGCTACCAACATCGAGTCCAAGAAGTTGACCAGTAACCAAAGCAGGAGAAAACTCTTTGCAATGTTTAATTATCTTCAAAATAGCCTGTTGATTGAAAGTTAATAAACTGACATGCAATAAATTAGGATTTTATTCATTGAGGGGAAAAGTTATAGTACCAATCCTTCCATTTGAACAACTCGAAGAGGAGGAGCAACCTCCTCAGTGGAGGCCACCTGAAGGAACGACTTCGCAATTGCTGCAAAAATTGAAAAAAAATTTTACTCAAAATCATCGTCCTCCATGAGCAAACTGGAGATAGCATATCAAATTATACGCACTGTTACTGGTAGCCATGACTGTCTGTTCGGCGTCGGAAATTGGCGGAACCTAGATTATGCTTCTTCTCCCTTGCTTAAGCTTTTGGTTCCAGAAAACCTAATGCACGTTATTTGTGATTTATATTATTTGGAGTACACCTGTTAACTGGCGACAGCCCAATCTTGTTCATTGTTCATTTCTAAAATAAAAGGTTTTAAATATTATATTTAGTATAAAATTCGGTCTAATCCAAGCTTTTTTAAATTCTATTATTAAAGGATCGGGCTTGGATATACATATTAAAATCTATTAAATCTGGCCTGTTCGGATAAGTTATTTAGATATATTAAAAATAATTTTTACATTACTCAGACTCATCTTTTACTAATACCAACCAAACTATTATTTGTCTAGTATATAAATTAATAGAAACTCTCTTAGCCCTAATTCCTAAACCTAAGTACTCTGCCCATTTCATCTTTAATTAGCCGCCACTAATCTCTGCAATTTTCATTTTTTCAATTGCAGCTCCTCTCATATATATTAATAAAAACTTGCTTAGTTCTTTTTTTCAATTGATACTCCTCTCATCTCTAAGTATTCTTTTTTTAGGTGAATTTTTTTAGAGTTTTTATTTTGGATTTGGATTGTTTTTATTTAATCTACTTGGATGACTTTTTTTGTTGTTTGATTTTATCAATTTGAAAAATTATCGAGCTCAATTGTCGGGCTTTGGACAAGATATTTCAACTTTGACCCTACCCAGCCCTGCCCTGTACTTTTATCGAAAAGGTCGGGCAGGGCTTGGACAGAGTTATTTATATAAAAACATGCCTAAGCCCGGCCCTGATAAGCCCGCCCAGTTAACAGGTCTAATTTGGAGTGATGACGGTTTATTTAATCTTTGCGGGACAAAGAAAAACAAAATTAATTTTTTACTCGTAATCTTTTAAAATTTGTTGATAGAATTATAAAATGATGTTTCGACCAACAATGCTGTAAATTCATCAAAAGTTGGTTATTATGAATATTTTTAAGAAATTAATTTTGAGTTACAAATAAATATTATATATTGTAATATCGTATAAAATTATAATAGTCGATTATTGAAGATCTTTTGTAAAATTTTTGAAAGAAATTATATATATATATTTCTTAATTCTTTTGAAAACTTTGCTAATATAATTTATGTATATAAGAAATGATGTTTCGTTCAACAATGGATTGTAATCATTCAGGCCAATTCATCAAGAATTGGTGAAGTTCATTATGAGTTTTTTTATTAAATTAATTTTGAATTACAAACAATATTATATATTGTAATATTATATGAAAGATCAAATTTGTAATAGTCGATTATGTCTTTTGTAAAAAATTTGAAGGAAATACTTTTAGAATCTCAAATTAATATATACGTGTTAGCAAATTCCAACTTGAGTTGAAATATAAATCAACGAATGATTTTCACCCGAACTGCAAGGGTAAAATTGATGAATACTTTTCACTTGAAATGGAAAAGAAGTTTTGATGAATAATTTTCACCCAAAGTAAAATAATTAATCAAATGAATAATTTTCACTCAAATCGAAAAATCAAATTAATTATTAATTTTCAATTGAAGTGAAACAATGATATTGATGATTGATAACCTAATAGAAGCGAAAAATCAATTTAATGATAATTGTTAAACCCAAGTTAATAGTACTTCACAGTACTTAAACGTTTTGGACATGATAAACTGTATAGGATAGTGAAATTAATTGAGTATTAAGTAGACTCTTAATTAAACAAGTTTACTTGAGATTGTTTAAGGAAAAACAACTCAGTTTAGTGAGTTTTTAATTAAATTATGACTTAGAGTAAGAAAAACTGAGTCCAGCCTAGTATTACATAATTTACAAAATATAGACTCAGCGAAGCTGCGTAGCTTTTATTTATTAAAAGCCGAGTTCTTTGACACTTAGAAAATAAAATGAAATGGCACATATGTTTAAACGCTGTCTGTGAGGAAAGAATATTTCTTTGATGCTTTTCAGGAGAGAAAAAGCCCTAAAATTAAAGAAGATATTTCAAGTGGTCATCACAATGAAAATGTGTCAATACAGAATGTTGGAGAATTCTTGCTAAAGTCCAAGACAAAATGAATCCCCTAACATGCACCGTTTCTCAATGTTTCCACATAACTCTGCAACGTCAACAATCAGAAATTCCAAATCAAGCATTCTAAGCAAACACAAATCGCCTAATCTATTTGTAATAGAGAGGTTCAAATCTTAGATTTAACATTGTAAAAGGATTCAATGATTCTTATAAGCTGAAATCCTTAGTTCGTAATTTCTGTTCAAATCTGAGTGACGGTTTAGGCAGGGTACCTAAATTGTGGTTTGAGAAGTAGTTAGAAAGGAAAGTACTTTCTGTAATATATTCTACCCGATGTAAAAGCTTCTCCGCTTAAGGAATGAAAGAAACACTAGTGAATTAAAGCTCAGAGAGGAATCCGGATACTAGAGGTTGGCTAGGGGCCTAACTAGGATAAAATTTCAAGTGTTAAGTTTCTAACCTTTGTCGTTTACCTTTATAACGACTTGCTCATTCATCATTCTCTCTATTTTTATCGCTAAGCTTGAAAAATCAATCCAAGCTGAGTAAAGTATTCAGTAGCGATTGAAGATAAACGAAGTCAGCGAAGTTGAGTAATTTATAGTTTTTATACCAACACTCAACATGCATCTAAAAACTGAACTTGATAAAAAATTTTATAAACTTAAAAAGTACCAAGTAACTGCATTCACCCCTTTTGCTGTTTTATTTAAGCTATATAGGACCAACAAGTGGTATCAGAGCCGGTGCTCAACTTTAAAGATTCATCATCTTTGAGTTAAAGATCCCTATGGCTTATAATAACTTTTCTTTCGGCTTTGACTAGACTACACGTTAAAGAAGGAATGTCTGTAACCATACCTCCATTCTTTGACTGCCAACATTATATGTTTTGGGAAAATTGAATGAAAAATTTTATCTTATCACAAAGCATGCAAGCATGGCTAGCTATTGAGTTAGGACCTAGAATTCCCACGGTTGTGCGGAATGGGGAAAGAGTCCTAATTGATCCAGATGACTATGTTGACGCTAATCTAAGGCTTCTCAAAGAGAATGCGGCAGCCATCAACTACTTACATTGTGCATTAGATCTTACAGAGTTTAAAAGGGTCTTAGGCTACGAGATAGGGCAAGAAATCTGGAGGAAGCTGAAGATCACCTATGAGGGGACCAACAAGATCAAGGAGTCCAAGATCAACCTCACACTCAAAGAGTATGAGTTGTTCCAGATGGGCGCCAATGAGGGTATTCAATCCATGAATACCAGGTTCATTAATATCATCAATGAACTAAAGAGATTGGGAAATGAGTTCACCGAAGAAGAAATGGAAAAAGATTCTCTATGTTCTCATTATTGAGTGGGATGCCAAGAAGAGCGCGATCGAGGAGGCTCATGATCTTAATACCTATAGCTATGATGAGTTGATAGGCACCTTGCTGACTCAAGAGATGTCCCTGAGGAAATATAATGATGATTCCAAAAGAAGTAAAGGTAAGGAGAAAGAGGGTAGAGCCATTATCCTGAAATCTAACTCATCAAACAAATCCACCAGCAGCGATTCAGATGAGTAGATGGCACTTCTGACGAGGTGATTCAAGCGCTTCTAAGAGCAACCAATCCGCTGTTGACTCTGAAGCTGAGGGTAACAAAGGGAAGAACTCACAAGTTGAGGTACATTCTGAAATCCCTTTGTCAATAGATAAGTTCACCTAGGTACTCTTTGATGTAATGAAGCTCACTATTAAGTCGGTTAAAAACATCGAAGAGCTAGTGAGGAGAAGTGAAGATCGGGAAGACATTATTGCTTCCTTATCTCTTGATATCCGCTTTCTTAAAGAAAAAGCCGAATACCATGAATGTCAAAACAGCAAGCTCACTAAACAATTAGATGAGTTGATTTATTGAGATAACAACTTTAAAGGAGAAATGAGTTCCTCCTCCAGCCAACAGTCCATCTTCGAGTAACCAAACTCACAATTCTAAGAAGAAGAATTCCTCTAAAAAGAAGAAAATGAGCCAACCCAAAACAAAAGTGATGTGTGACTTTTATGGCAAAGATAGACATGCCATAGTTATGTGTAGGCACAAAAATGGTTATTATGACGAGTACGACTAGACTAATCTAAGCACTGCTAACAAAGGAGGATCTAGCTTAAAAGCATGGGTACCAAAGAAAACGTAACTATTTTATAGGTGAGCCTAAGATCCACTGATGACACTGGAATGTGGTATTTGGATAGCGGATGCTCTAGAAATATGACGGGAGATGAAAGTCAATTCATCTAATTGGAGTGTAAAAGGAATGGAAGTATCAGTTTCGGAGATAACCAAGAAGGAAAGATTGTTGGATGTGGCACTATCTATGTTTCTCCTTCAATAGAAGAGGTTTCTCTAGTCAAAGAACTTAAGTTCAACTTGCTAAGTGTAGCCCAGCTTTGTGACAAAGACAGGAAGGTTACTTTTGACTCAGCAAGTTGCTCAGTTATTGACTATAAGACTAACTCAACTATACTCTTTGCTCTCAGAATTAATAATGCATATATGATTGATTTATCCCCAGGCTCCACTAATGTTTGTCTTGTATCTAAAGAGGATAATTCATGGCTTTGGAACAAAAGGTTGGGTCATATAAATATGAACTTTCTGTCCAAACTAGCCAAAAAACAACTAGCTATGTGTTTACCAAGTATTAGCTTTGAGAAAGATAGGCTTTGCTCAGCTTACCAGCTTGGTAAGTAAGTTAAAAAGTCATGTAGGTCAATAAACAATGTAGTAACTAAGAGACCGTTGGAGCTCCTCCACCTAGATCTATTTGGTCTTGTTCAACCTATGAGCATGGGGGGAAAAAGATTCTCATTAGTGGTTATGGATAACTTTACGAGATCCACTTGGGTTGTCTTGTTGAGTAGCAAAGATGAAACCTTTGAGTCTTTTATCAAACTCTGTAATTGGATAATGAACAAACTAGGAACTAAAATCAGTAGAATCTAAAGTGATCATGGACGTGGATTTGAGAACTTCCATTTCGAAGAATTCTATGCAGCGGATGGCATTGACCATAACGTTTTTGCTCCTTATACTCCTCCACAAAATGGGGTTGTAGAAAGGAAGAATAGAAATATAGTTGAAATGGCTTGATCCATGCTAAGTGATAACAATCTACCAAAGTACTTTTGGGGATAAGCTATTAACATGGCTTGTTATATCTGAATCGGATTTTAATTCACCCAATTCGTAAGAAGACACCCTATGAGCTTTGGCGAGGGCGCAAGCCTAAGATTGGTAATCTCAAATCATTTGGATGTAGGTGGTTCATTCTAATCACCAAAGAGCAGCTAGGAAAGTTTGATCCAAAGGCTGATGAAGGTATCTTTCTAGTTTACTCAACTAACAGTAGGGCATATAGAATATATGTAAAAAAGATTGGCTTATCAGAGGAGTCTATGCATGTAGAATTCAATGAAACTAACAACGCAGATAGAAGATCATCTGACGAAGTCGAATGAGTAAACTAGCCAGAAAATCAACCCAGCATGCAACTCTCCATGCTTCCCAACCCAACACAAGAACTTGAAGCTAAGGAAGTTAAAGTTGATAAAGATATGTCAATCAACTTTAACGAAGAAGAAGATCAAGCTCAAGCTCAACAACCCAGCGTAAAGGCTCCCATTGTAGATCCGAGTCTTCCAAGAGAGATTAGAACTCATCATAATCACCTTCTCGATAGTATTGTTGATGATGTTCATAATCCTGTGGTGACGCGAGGTCAGCTCAGCAGAATGATGAGCCATCTTGCTTTCATCCCATTGATTGAACCCAAGAAGTTTGAAGATGTAGAAGGGGATGATTATTGGATGATCGTGATGAAAGAGGAGTTGGATCAGTTCAAATGCAATAATGTTTGGAATCTAATTCCAAAGCCCAAAGGAAAATCAATCATCGACACCAAATGGGTTTCCAAAAACAAGCTTGATTAAGATGGCGTTATTGTCAAGAACAATGCCAGGCTTGTTGCTCAAGGCTACAATCAGCAAGAAGGCATAGATTATGATGAAACCTATGCTCATATAGCTCGATTTAAAGCGATCAGGATCCTATGTGATTTCACATCTCATATGAACTTTATATTATTTCAAATGGATATTAAAAGTGAATTCCTAAATGGCTTCATTTAAGAGGAAGTTTATGTGCGCTAGCATACAAGCTTCAAAGATCTAAAGAATCTTGAGCATGACTTCAAAATGAAGAAAGCTCTCTACGGATTGAAGCTAGAGCTCGGTATGAGAGGCTGACCAATTTCCGTATCAACAAAGGCTATGAAAGAGGGAAAGTAAATACGACTCTATTTATTCGGCAAAAGAAAGAAGATGTGTCACTTGTCCACATTTATGTGGATGATATCATTTTTGGAGCAATTGATGATAAGTTGTGCAAGGAGTTCAGCAAGCAAATAAAGAGCGAATTTGAAATGTCAATGATGGGAGAGCTTAACTTTTTCCTCAAACTTCAAATCAAGTAAAGTGAAGATGGAATCTTCATCAGCCAAACAAAGTATGCTAAAGAAATCTTGAAGAAGTTTGGTATGGAGCATTCTAAGCCAATGTCCACTCCCATGGCCATTGACTCAATCTTGAGTAAGGATGAAGCTAATAAGCTTGTAGATAATAAGTTCTATAGTGGTATTATTGGTTCTCTCCTTTCTTCAACTGCTCTTAGGCTTGATATTCAATATTATGTGTGCTATTGCACACGCTATCAAGTTGAACCTAGAGAATCTCACTTAGCACGTGTTAGAGAATTCTTCGGTATTTGCAAGGTTCTCTTGATGCAGGTCTGTAGTATCCCAATAGCTCAAATGCTGACCATGGCAGAGACAAGCTCGATAGGAAAAACACCACATGAGGATGTCATTTCCTTGGAGAATGCCTTGTCTCATGGTATAGCAAAAAGCAAACTTCTATTACGCTAAGTACAGCTAAAGCTAAGTACATGATGGTAGGAAGTTGTGTAGTAAAACTGCTATGGATTAAACAACAAGTGGAGCATTTTGGTATAAAGTCAAAATGCCTTGAAGTTATTTGTAATAATAAAAGCGCAGTTGACCTATTCAAGAATCCAGTTCAACATGGCAAGATAAAGCATGTCAATATAAGATATCACTTCGTAAGGGATCGTGTGCTAATGGGACATGTCAAGTTAGAGTATGTTCCTTTAGAAGAACAACTAGCTGATATATTTACCAAACCATTGGCTACGGAGCAGTTAAATGTCCTAAGGTAGCTTATTAGAATGGCGAACCCCATATGAAAAAAAATCAAGAAATTTGGCTAACTTTTGAAAATCAAGTCTCAACTCAGCCGAACGAGGTAACAAGTATTTAACACCGTCTATATTTTAAAGTAACATTGTGAGATTCATTTTCACGGCTAAAACTCAAAAACCACTATTTTTAAATTAGAACCATTTGATACAAAACTCACCATTTTACTATATCGGTTAAATCATTGCTATCTCATCGTTCATTTTAATCTTATATTGTGCAAGCGCCATGTATTACTACAAGTTGAAGAAGCCTATAAAAGCGGTAGTTTACTAAAGAGAGAGGTTACTTACAATTTTGAAATCTCAATCTATCTGCAAAAAGATTCCAAATTTGTCTCTTCTTTCAATCTCTTTCTCTCAAAATGAAAGGGTGAACATAAGAAAGATCGCTGAAGCTTCAAGGAGTATGCAAGGAGAACATGTATGTACACATCGACGATATAGTGGAGAAGATCATGTTCCCCCATGGAACCGTTTTGACCAAAGTGGATTGGACAAAGAATCATGACTTTAGTTTTGTATTTGAAGTCATTTATGAGGGCCTTTTGCTAAACAAGTTTATACACAAGGTTATCATGCAGCAAAACCTTAGTTAATTTCTGTTGCTTGAAGGACTTGCCATCGAAAGCCTAATCTAGGACTTCTACCAGAGCCTCTACACAATCTAAGGCTATGATGATGTGCTTCTTGTAGAATTCAATAACGCTTCATACTTAATCTTTGCGGAGCTGGTGACAAGTCTCCTTAACATGCTACTTAAGGGCACAAAGTTACGAAGAATTGTAGATGAAGAACAAGTAGCTTTCCTAGAAGATTGGGAACTCTACTGATTATGGATCTGGAGAGATAGTAGAGTCAAGGATGAGCTGGGAAGCTAGGCCTTGTCATGAGCTGCTGGTAAAGTTGATCCTGCCCAAAATAGGATCTTTGAGCAGTTCCACGTACTTCGAGAGGTGTGTGGTCTAGTATATGGTAGAAGGAAAGCAACTTAATTGGCTTGTGTTGATTCTTCATCACTTGACCAAAGTTACTATCATCTACCATTACGGTTATTTACTCACTGCCCTCATGAAGGCTGTGCGGTTGGATGTCTCGCCCTTTATAGATGGGCTAGGCAAGACAGTGGTACCGTTGAAGCAAGGGCTAGACATGAGCCATTTCAGCAAGCTAAGGAACAAGCAAATACACACTCGCTACACCATGGCCCAAGATTTGAAGCTGAAGAAAGCCAAAGAGAAACCCATTGTGTTGCTAGTTAATCAAGACTATATTTGAACATGCAAACTTGCAAGGTAGAATTTCAAAAATTAAAATTAACCTAAAAAGATCTCCTAAGCATATATAATCTAAGTTGAAATGTTCCATAGATGCTATTAGGTTCATAAAACTTATTAAAAGAAACCTAGCATCTAAATTAAGAGCATTACCAATTGATGTGTACCTTTCCCTTGGTGTGGCATTCCCTTAGAGTAATTCGGCAGAACTCCGCTAGCACTAGCTTCCAATCTAGGACAACCTATATTATTGATCCACATGGATCTTCACCGACCAAAACTTTCGTTGAGAAAGAACTCGTTGGTAGACAGCAACTGCTAGACTACACGAAGCCCAACCCGAAAATATTAACTAAGAAGGCTCACTTCAAAAGAAAGAGCCTTTCTAAAGAATTCTTGCGATGTTAGAGAAACTCATGGAGGATCTCGCAAAAAACTAATGAAGAAAAGATTTCGAACTCAAAGAGAATGGCTGAGCTGAAGTGATGGAGAAAGGAGAATGGGAGCACTATATATAAGGGGAGGGGAGTTCAAAACTCCCCTAAAAAACTAATGTGGGATGGGAAAAATCCCATCCCACACGTGGAGCTCTGGCTCCGAGGGGGCCGACCCGCTTGCATAGCCCACTTAGGCGGGTTGTGCGCTGGCTTACAAGGCAAGCCCTCTTACGGGCGACCTAACAAGCTTGCACAGTAAGCTCGTGCAAGCATTTCCATGGGTAACACTTCAGGCCTGCTTCCCACTAGTGTGTGCTACAGGACCCACTTTGAACAATTAGTGTTCATTAGGGCCCACTCGCAACAGGAAAAATTCCCTTGCACTGCTTTGTGCAATTTTTCCAAAATTTCTCTTTAAATCCTTTTAATTATTAATCTGGTCCAACCAATTAATATTTCATCCGACGAATTCGACAACTTTAATATTCTCGGCATAGACCCAATCTATAGGTTCTTTACTTAGTCTGGTAAAGACTCAAAGTGTGTGACCTCATAGGATCTTGAAGTATAGAGCCGGTAGAGGTTAACCTAAACTTGGCTTCCCATTTAGGAACCTTTAGGCTAAGTGTTCTAGACTGATATGGAACCCGATAACTCTAGATGATCAAATGGGCTTTCTAGCAAAGGTGTATGATCCCCTGATACTCGGAACGTCACGTACTAGTGACTTGATCTAGTTATGCAATAGCAACTAATACAATACACTCCTTCCACCAAGTTAAGTACCATCCAGTTTATTGAGCTTGGATTAAGTGTCAGCTCATGTAATAGACGTAGCTATCCTAAAATTAAACTTGTTCACAAAGAACACCACTTGCTATAATGTATCAAGATTGACTAGAAACTCGTTTTATCAATCTTATACTCTGATTAGAGGTTTATGAGTGTGCTTCTTCAATAAGAGGTCTTAAGGTACATCTCCCATTATATCACTATATTAGGAGCGATGGATCCCTTCTTGACTACTCGGCTTACTAACATGTGATCATCACTATACCTGCAATCACCCATATCATCCTGATCATCAGGGTATGAAAATGTATGACCCAAAGAATAACAACTCCTACACAAGGTAAACAATATCTCAAGTTTGAGGATACTTGTGTTCACAAGATTTTGGCTATACTCGTTCCGAAAGGCTTATCCCCGGCAACGGTGCCAAAAACTTATTCGCCACTTTTCTACTGATAATATAAAAGTTCTTAATATGAACATGTATTGTCAGTACCGCTTATCAAATAGAAAAATGATGATAACTGCAAGTATACAGTTGCGATATAGTTTTAAAAGATATCGATCCTACAGGGAAGGAATTCGGTTCTAAGGATCAACTAAATTTATGGGACGAAAGAAAATATAATGATTTTAAGGTTAAGGGTTTTAAATGGAGAACAGATTCATGAACAGATTAGATGTAAATCATAGAGATATTCCCTAAGAACAAGCATAGTAGAGTAAAATATGTAAAGTAATCAAAGTTGTTTTAAATACTAGATAACTTCAACAAACTCGGTTCTAGAAGCCCAAATATCCTATAATTCACCACAGAGCAACACATGAAATGACTTTTCTAAATCTAGGGTAAATGAATTATGACACTTATAAGAACCTGGATAATAATAATACTATGCTTAGTGTGGGTCACTCTCACATAGCCATATTTAGCAAGTTACCACTCCAAAAATGTTGGCTCACTAAACAGAGTTATAATCATAGATCCAGTGATCATACATAATCTTGTTGACCCTGAAATCACTCTTAAAGTCAACTCAAAAGCATATAACTTTATTAATATAAATGATGCAAAATGAAATACTTGTTATGACACATAGACATATCATAAACTTCGAAATAGAAAGTATAAG
>CATIWQ010492799.1:0-20509 GCA_949673415.1 Euphorbia schlechtendalii
TGACAGGTGTTTGATACTAATTATTAGCGATGGTGAATTCTTTTGAGGTTGTTATACATCATGGCGGACATTGGTCCGCTGAATGGGATAATGAAAACGATGAGATTGAATATGTAGGGGGAGAGACTAGTTGGTTCAAGCCCGATATGGATAAATTTGGTTTTATTTATTTAGGACGTGTTGCTGCCCAGTTAGGATATGAGAGGGGATGTAGAATGTGGTTCAAGATTAGGGGTATTTTAGGTTGCTGTGGATATGAAGAGATAGTGGATGATAAGAAGTTGGAGCTGAAGAAGTTTTTTAACAATAATGACTCTGAATATCACATATATTTTGTTGAAAATCCTCCTCCGTTGCAAATGGTATACCCTGAACGAAAGAAGAAGAAAGTTAGAAATCCAAAAAGGGTAGAAAAAGTTATTTATGTACCAAATTCAGAAGGTAGTTATACAAACGAAGGAGTGGGTAGTAATGTCAATGACTATGGTGATTCAGGTGGTGAGGTTAATAAAGGGAATGCAAGTAATGTTGCTAATAGTATGCACTGTGGAGGTAAAGAAGTGAGGAAGTCAGTCCCAAATGTTGGGTTATCATGTGAGGGATTGCCATCTATGATATTTGGGTTTGAATATGCTGATGGTTTTGGTTGGGGTAGTGTTGAAGAAGGAACCAGTGTTCATTATGAAGGGTTAAGTAATCAACAAGAAACAGAAGAATATCAAGAGCCAAGTAACTAAGCTGCACCTGACATTGAAGTTGATGGTAACCAGGCTACACCTAACATTGAAGTTGAGCAAAACCAAAATGTACCTGACATTGAGGTTAATGGTAATCATGGTGAAGTAGAAGCGGATATACAGAAGGAAGTAAGATTTGAAGGTATTGTTTTTATTGTTATTTGTAGGTTGTTCCTTTCATTAATCAGTAGTAATTATTTTTGTATGTGGGATAACTAATGCTTTTTCATATTGCTTGTCAGGTGACTCAAATTCAGATTATTATGATGATTCATGTGATGTAGACTTTAGATGTAATGAGATGGACACGGATGATGATGATGATGATTTGAGACAACCTGAGATGGAATAACCTGAAATGGGACAAACTGATATGGGACAACCTGATGTGGGAATAGACTTGAATGAAGATGACATGGCTGAGTTTAATGAGCCTGGTCTTGGAAGAGAAGATGATTTGCATAGTCCAGCAAGATCAGATGATGAGGGAAATCAGCAATCCATCCCTTATAATGAAGTTAGTGGGGATCTATGCACAAACATGTTGTTTACAAGGCCTGTAGAATTTAGGGATGCCTTAAGAAGATGGTTAGTGGAGAGAGGGTACTGCCATGTCATGAAAAAGAATGGGAGGGAAGTTATTACAGCAGAATGTAAGGAAAAATATGGGTTTAAGATCAGAGCTTCAAAGTTAAGGGATTGCAGTACCATGCAGATCAAGACATTCAATCCTACTCATACTTGTGCTAGAGATATGACCAAGCATATGGTGAACTCAAAGTACATGGCCACTAAGTACTTGGATAATTTAAGAGACAACCACAAATGGGATGCGGATGCTCTTATTAACAAGGTGAGAAGAGAATTTGGAGCAGAAATTCATCCTTCCAAGGCATATAGAGCTAAAACAAGAGCTGCAAAAATGGTAGAAGGAGAAGTTAATGCACAATATCATAGATTATGGGATTGGGCAGCAACTGTGATGAAAACTAATACTGGAAGCATGGTGAAATTGAAGACTGAATTGCAGCAAGTTCAAGATGGAGAGGGTAGTGGATCAATTCCAAGCATTCCAAGAGAAATAGCTGTATTTCAACACATGTATGTAAGGTTTGCACCATAAAAGATGGGATACTTTGCTAGCATTAGGCCTTTTATATGCTTGGATGGATGTCATCTTAAGACTAGTATGGGAGGGTAATTGTTAAGTGCAGTTACCAAAGATGGAAATGAGCATTTATTTCCCAAAACAATGGCATGTGTTGATTCAGAGTGTAAGGAGCCCTGGAGAATGGCATCTGTGAATGCAAGAGGAAGGGGTAGGAGCTTGGGAACTACATCTCCAACACCATCAATGACGCAACCTCCCTCATTTAAGCCACCTAGACCTCAATCTCACCTTAATTATGCTGCTACTACTATGGCTGCTGCTGCAAAGAGGACCAACCAACTTGCTGTTGTGCCATCATCATCATCTGCATTCAGAAATCCTAAGAGAGCAGCTAATTTGGAAGATTTGACAATAAGGATGGGAAATATTCACAAAAAACCAACAAAGTAGCTGAATTTTGAATTTTGTGTTATCATTTTGGATAATAGTTTGTGAAGCTTGTGGATATTAGTCTTTTATGTTTAAGCTATCACATTGCCATTTGGATATAACATTGGCATTGTATTTTGGATAAAGTTTTGTCACATTGACATTATGTGCCATTATTTTGATCATAACATGATATTTTGACATTTTATGCTTGCTATTTCAATTTCAAATTATTTTACAGTGCTTTTACTATCAGTAAAAGCACTATAAAACAATTTGAAATTGAAATAGCAAGCATAACTATATCCAAATGGTAATGTGATAGCTTAAACACAAAAGACTAATATCCACAAGCTTCACAAATTATTATCCAAAATGATAACACAAAATTCAAAATTCAAAATTCAGCTACTTTGTTGGTTTCTTTGGAATATTTCCCATCCTGTCAAATCTTCCAAATTAGCTGCTCTCTTAGGATTTCTGAATGCAGATGATGATGATGGCACTGGTCCTCTTTGCAGCAGCAGCCATAGTAGTAGCAGCATAATTAAGGTGAGATTGAGGTCTAGGTGGCTTAAATGAGGGAGGTTGCATCATTGATGGTGTTAGAGATGTAGTTCCCAAGCTCCTACCCCTTCCTCTTGCATTCACAGATGCCATTCTCCAGGACTCCTTACACCCTGAATCAACACATGCCATTGCTATGGGAAATAAATGCTCATTTCCAACTTTGGCAACTGCACTTAACAATTGCCCTCCCATACTAGTCTTAAGATGACATCCATCCAAGCATATAAAAGGCCTAATGCCAGTAAAGTATCCCATCTTTTTTGGTGCAAACCTTACATACATGTGTTGAAATACAACTATTTCTCTTGGAATGCTTGGAATTGATCCACTACCCTCTCCATCTTGAACTTGCTGCAATTCAGTCTTTAATTTCACCATGCTTCCAATATTAGTTTTCATCACAGTTGCTGCCCAATCCCATAATCTATGATATTGTGCATTAACTTCTCCTTCTATCATTTTTGCAGCTCTTGTCTTAGCTCTATATGCCTTGGAAGGATGAATTTCTGTTCCAAATTCTCTTCTCACCTTGTTAATAAGAGCATCCACATCCCATTTGGGGTTGTCTCTTAAATCATCCAAGTACTTAGTGGCTATGTACTTTGAGTTCACCATATGCTTGATCATATCTCTAGCACAAGTATGAGTAGGATTGAATGTCTTGATCTGCATGGTACTGCAATCCCTTAACTTTGAAGCACTGATCTTAAACCCACATTTTTCCTTACATTTTGCTGTAATAACTTCCCTCCCATTCTTTTTCATGACATGGCAGTACCCTCTCTCCATTGACCATCTTCTTAAGGCATCCCTAAATTCTATAGGCCCTGTAAACAACATGCTTTTGCATAGATCCCCACTAACTTCATTATAAGGGATGGATTGCTGATGTCCCTCATCATCTGATCTTGCTGGATTATGTAAATCATCTTCTCTTCCAAGACCAGGCTTATTAAACTCTGCCATGTCATCTTCATTCAAGTTTATTCCCACATCAGGTTGTCCCATATCAGTTTGCCCCATTTCAGGTTGTTCCATCTCAGGTTGTCTCAAATCATCATCATCATCATTTGTATCCATCTCATTACATCTAAAGTCTACATCACATGAATCATCATAATCATCTGAATTTGAGTCATCTGACAAGCAATATGAAAAAGCATTAGTTATCCCACATACAACAATAATTACTGCTGATTAATGAAAGGAGCAACCTACAAATAGCAATAAAAATAATACCTTCAAATCTTGCTTCCTTCTGTACATCTGCTTCTACTTCACCATGGTTACCATTAACCTCAATGTCAGGTACATTTTGGTTTTGCTCAACTTCAATGTTAGGTGTAGCCTGGTTACCATCAACTTCAATGTCAGGTGCAGCCTGGTTACTTGGCACTTGATCTTCTTCTATTTCTTGTTGATTACTTAACCCTTCATAATGAACACTGGTTCCTTCTTCAACACTACCCCAACCAAAACCATCAGCATATCCAAACCCAAATATCATAGATGGCAATCCCTCACATGATAACCCAACATTTGGGATTGACTTCCTCACTTCTTTACCTCCACTATGCACACTATTAGCAACATTACTTGCATTCCCTTTATTCACCTCACCACCTGAATCAACATAGTCATTGAAATTACTACCCACTCCTTCGTTTGTATAACCACCTTCTGAATTTGGTACATAAATAACATTTTCTACCCTCTTTGGATTTCTAACTTTCTTCTTCTTTAGTTCAGGGTATACCATTTGCAATGGAGGAGGATTTTCAACAAAATATATGCGATATTCAGAGTCATTATTGTTAAAAAACTTCATCAACTCCAACTTCTAATCATCCACTATCTCTTCATATCCATAGCAACTTGAAATACCCCTAATCTTGAATCACATTCTACATCCCCTCTCATATCCTAACTAGGCAGCAACACGTCCTAAATCAAAAAAACCAATTTTATCCATATCGGGCTTGAACCAACTAGTCTCTCCCCCTACATATTCAATCTCATCGTTTTCATTATCCCATTTAGCGAACCAATGTCCGCCATGATGTATAACAACCTCAAAAGAATTCACCATCGCTAATAATTAGTATCAAACACCTGTTAACATTACTAAACGAATTAACATTCAAAATTAAACCTATTATTTACAAATTTGTAAAATGTGATTAAAAACTAACATTTTGTTGTTCTTTATAAACCTACAGCAAGCCTTTATAAACCCTTACTAGATCAAATCAGATTAAAACCCTAACCGTATCAAAACTCATGAAACTAACAGACACTTATATTACACAACATTACTATTGATTACACTGAATATTCATTATAACATGTCATTTTTTCAACCTCACTACATTTTTAGAAATCTGTAAAAAACCCTAACATAGGATTACGAAGATTTCTAAACTAAAGCCATGGTTTTCAGATAGATTGAATTTGCAATGGTGTTTACCTTGTTATCCAAGGTATTGATGACGTGGTGATGACAAGTTTGAACTCCTACCCTGTACACGCTAAATGTCTTTCGAAAACTAGATTTTCAGTGGCGAGGAATGGCTTTTAGTTGCGAGGATTGATGCACGATTTTGTTATTCCGCTTAAAGCAACGTTAGATTTTGGATTTTTAGGTTTGAATGTGTTTGGAAAGGAAGAAGATGAAGAGTAGCTCAGTGACTTGAAGAGAAATTTAGAGCACAATATCTGACTCTCTGAATTTGGGCTTTTTATAGGGTGGCTTTTTGGGTTGAACGATTTTGCCCATTGCCACGTCAGCTTTTTAAACGGTGTCTGAAAAAAAATTATCTTTTGCTAACGTTTGAAACCACGGGCATGTTTTTGCAAAAAAGAAATTCCACAAGAACTATTTTGCAAACCGGCTAAATCACATTGCATGTTTTTGAACTTTACCCTATTTTATATAAATATATAGGATAATAGTATTTTTCAATTTAAACCTAAAATTCAATGCCAGATGGACTAATATCTTATGGCTTAATTCTTCGTATTAAGGCTACTAATTTTGCAGTTACTATACAAGTAATTTATTTATATTTTTGTTTTTTTTTTGGTAAATTGTATATTTTTTGCATAGTTGATTGGCAGTTGAACTTTATTTTCTTTTATACATCCAATTCAGACAATATATGGGCATGAATTGTGTTTGTTCTTTGATTTGTAATTGTAATTGATACGGCATTTCATGTTTAGGATGAATTGAAGATATTAGCTTAATGAATTTTTCTTCTTCTTACAAGACCCACTTCCTGAATACCAATCACTAACATTAATTAAGCTAAAGTTGTGTTTGTTGCTAGCATTTTGATATCTTCTATCAATAACTTCACATTGAGATAAGATGATCCATTTGGCTCCATTGCTCTCTTTGCCTTCTTACTCAAATCTTTTACTCTTTTTCTCCTCTCTTCACTTTCCTCTCCTTCTTCCATTACCTTCATTATTGCCTTTGTAACATCTTCCTTTTTAACTGAAACTCCGATTATATCTTCCTCCCCCCAAACCACAGTCACCTCCGCCCCAACCTTCAAGCCGATCTTCAACACATCCACTACTAGCTTTTCATTGCAAAACTGATCCGCAAAAAGCGGCCAAGTAATCATCGGCAGACCTACACTTATCGCTTCTATCGTCGAATTCCACCCGCAGTGTGTTAAGAATCCGCCTATTGCTACATGTGATAATATAACAAGTTGCGGGGCCCATCCTCTTATTATAAGGCCTCTCCTTTTCGTTCTTTCTTCGAAACCTTCTTCTTCTATCCATTTCTCTAACTCCACTGATTTCCTGCCTCCTCTTATAACCCAAACGAATGGTCTATTCGATGCTTCCAAACCTAAGGCGAGCTCGATCAACTGCAAAGTTACCATATTACAAAGGCTACCAAAGCATACATATATGACCGAACCTGATTTTTGCTTGTCGAGCCATTTTAACAACCGACCCGAATCTTTCATCATGGACTCATTGCCTCTATGAATCAAGTTCGTTTTTTGTTTGTTGTTCATCGAAACCGGGCCGACACACCAAACCTTGCCTCGTACATTTTTGTGTTGTTGGACAAATTCAGACTCCAATTCTTCGAAAGTATTTATTATAATACCGTGTGTTACCTTTTCAGCTGCAGCTATTTTCTCACCAAGAGCATCGATATTTCTCAGAACCGCGCCGACAAGTTGCTGTTTGGTAAACTGGATTTGAGGAGGTAATCCAGGGACAGAAAAGTATTCAGAATGAGAATGAATATTCTCAAGAATCCCGGAATTGTTGACTCTATCCATGCATAACATACAAAAGCAACAAAATCCATTGAAAACGATTCGGGGAACACGAAGCATGCTAGCGACATGACTTGTGAATGGCAAACTCTGATCAGAAATGATACAGTTAGGCCTTGGTTGCACATCTTGAAGCAATTTTTCGACCGGTTTTTGTAGCAGATCTATGACAGAGTGGAAATCCATTGCTAAGCCTAATGAAGAGAGCATGTCGAGATTTTCGCAATCTTTCGGAAGTCCTGCTTCTTCAGCCGGGAATTTCAGCTGAATCAAATTGATAGGGAGGCCAGATTCGACAGCTCGATTTAGGGTTTGTTTGAAACGAGTAGCATTGATTGGGGTAGTAACTATTGTGATGATAACTCCATGTTGAGCTAACAATATGGCAATGTCAATCATTGGGATCATATGGCCTTGAGCCATTAAAGGAAACAACACAAAATGCAGTTTCTGAGACTCGGAAGCCATGTAATAGTTAAATAATAGAGAAGTAATAAACGGGTATTAGAGGAAAAGTTGAAGAAAATAGAAGGTGGGGAAGACAAATTGTATGAGAAACAATATGCGCAAACTTCTTAAATGGTCTTGGATCGGAACATTGGATGAATGACACGTCAACAAATAATTCATCCAACGGTAGGCACCAGGATATTTTTGGAAGTGTAAATGAAACTGCTGCTCAGAGTAACAATAAAACAATGTTCAGTTCAGTTACAATGTTTTGGTTAGTTCATTTTCAGATGTTTGACCTTTATTTACATGTGAGTGACAGTAAAATATACTGTCAAACATAAGAAATAACGTAAGAGGAACAGCTTTGTTGTTTTGTAGTTTATTGAGTATGTGGACCTATTTGTGGAAAAAATTTGGCAACTGAAGAAACAACTTTGGCAGTCAACTGTTGTGATTAGGAACATTTGACTAAACATCTATTGAAAAAATAAACCTAATGCGTTAAGACCTCTTGTGAGGTGGTTCAGTAAATTAGATGTCACCCTTAAATTACAAAAGTTTCAGATACTCTCTTTAAGTTGGTAATTTCGAATCAGTTAGTCCCTCAATACCACGTGTCAGAATCTGGTTGGTTTGAATTTTCAAAGATATTATTTTTCTGATTTTTCTCTCTCCAACTAGAAATTGACACGTGACATCGAGGGGGATAAACTCGTGTATTTTTGCCAAGTTAAAAAGGTAACTGATTCTTTTGAAAGTTGATGGTGACCTCCAATTTTCTAACCCAATTTTAGGGGGGTGTCGATGCATTTGGCTTATTTAAAATTATTCAACGCGCTAGATGAGCCTCATTTTTTTACATAGATTGCCACTTCATAATGAGGGGGTTAATGGAGTTGAAATTACCAACTTAAGGGGGTATGTGACCCTTTTGTAATTTTAGAGTGATATCCGATAGTCTAAGCCAACTTGAAGAGTTTAGATGTATTAGATGAATTACCTTTATCTAGTGACGAAAAACATGGAGAAATACTTCCATCAACACCCTATTGAATTCAGCTCCGCCTCGAAATTCTCATTATTCCCACCAAACGGGATGAAATACTAAACAGAAATAAGAAACACTAAAAATAAACATTCCAATTTTTCTATCATTTCAATACTAATCAGAATTTGTAAAAGAAACTTAATAAACAATTATATGTTCATATAATTTAAAGAAATGAAGATTAATCAAACAATTACAATACTAATCAATCACATGTTCCTATAATTTAAAGAAACCAAGAAACCTTTGGCATACAGAACCCGAATAAAGATCATAAAGAACAAATCTTTTCATGCCTAGAGTCATAATTTCCATCAACAAACATGTCTTTGTCACGGGAATTCAGCGAAAAACTCTTTTTATACTCTGAAAAACACCTCATAACAAGCATCCGTGGTGGCAGAGTCTTCGTTACTTGCAAACCGACTCGGCCAACTGCATGTGTCTCCACATTCTTGAAATCTTGAAACTTAACCAACAATTCTTGAAATATTGATCTCTTGTTTCCTTGTTCTTCTCACACAAAATCACTTCTAACACTAAACTTCAACAGGAAACTATGTTGCCGCCGGTTAGGAGATGTTTATGGGACTCATCGTATCATAAGAGCTCTTGAATTCCAGTGCCAAAGACATTTTTGTTGGTGGAAATTCTGACTCTCTTCGTTTTCTTTTTCTTGAATTGCCTTTTCTTTTGTAAATATTTTTCTTGGGTTGTTTGTTAAAGCTTATAATGCCAACTTTAGGTTTTCATATGGGTAAATTTTAGGTTAAACCCCATATCAAACCGATTAAGCTAAACCGAACCATCAATTTTTTTAAAAAATACTTGTCGTTGTCAACCAAATGACAATAAATAATAATTAGTCATGTTCTAATTAGACTTCAAAAATAATCAAAAGCTAAAGTAAAAGGAAGGATCTAATAAAGAAATTAAAAGCCTAAGCAAAAAATCCCAGTGAAATTATGATCAAAATATTATAAATTATTAATATAGATATCTAATAATTAAATTAGAAAAAATTATTTACTTTTTAATAGATTGGTCGAAATATAATAAAAAATGTGAAAAATGAATGACAAGGAGAGAGGGATGAAATAAGAAGTGAAGTAGATTCTTGGGCCTTTTACTTTGGCCATTTTGCATTTTAGGGTTCTGTTTGTACTCTGTTTCTTCAAGAGCAGCTTACATTAATGTAATATTTTCCATAATTCATTTCCTAGTTATACATTTTAAACTAATTTGCATTTACAATTTTATTTTCCTTCATTTTCTAAATATATTTTTTTATTTTTAATTTATTTCTCAACCGTTTATTTTTTCAACATGTCGCTTTAAAATATTTTCTTTATTTTTATGTTTCCCGTCAAAACAAGATCCATGATGTTATATTTTTTTTGAATTTTTTTTACCGATACATATGTGTTTTATAGTTCTTTAATTGTCACATAGCTAAAACACATAATTTATTAAATACATATAAATATCACACAATTATATCAATTAGTCATATTATAAGTAAACTATAGCAAAAATATAAAAAAATTACATCAATTTGAATTAACAATAAGATAATTAGAAGATAAATATATATATATATATATATATATATATATATATATGGTTTTATTATATTAAAAATAATTATAAGATAACTATAAGTTAATTTTAAGATAACTATAAAATGCGATTTTGTTTATTAAAAATAAATTTAAAAAAATATAATACATAAATATAATACGATTACATCAATTAAACATACTATAAATAAATTATAATAAAATTATGGTAAAACATATCAAAATTACGTTGATTTGAAATAACTTTAAAATGCTACTAGGTAACTACAAGAAATTATAAGGTGATAGAAATGAAAATTCAAAACTTTGACAATATACTTCTGATAATAAAATTAAGTAACAAACAAGATAGTAATTATTGATGCTAAACATTACATTTTTATGTATTTCCCTTTCTTCAAATAAACATTGTCGTTTGATAAAATCAATTAATTAGATCAGTAAAAATTTGGTTCATCATCTTCAACAATATAACCTAAAGCTGATGCCGCTCTTTCCATAAATCATGGGCATTTTCTTGCAGTTGCAGGGCCAAGGTCGATCTATTTCCATGTAATCTTTGGCAATTGCAGAGGCCAGTGCCTCTGCGTGCCCTCCCCTAGCTCCACCCCTGTGAAGATGGGAGGTTCTATTTTCGATACACATCCTCTTCAAAAATTGTACTTTATAAAATAAAAAAATATAAGGTTACTCTTTATTTTTAACGTATGGGCTTTTTATGTCATTGTTACATGTTGAACCCATCTTAAAGATACTTCAGAGTACTTGAGTTTTAGAAATAAAAAAAACTTAGGATAGTGAAATTAATTAAATACTAAGTACACTCTTAATTAAGTAGTCACCTTGAGTTTATTTTGTGGTAAACAACTTAGCTTGGTGCAGGCTTAGTTAAGTTATGGCTTAGGGTTGCACAGAGTTGCAATGTTGAGTTAAGTATTAGTGGCAAAACAACTCAGCTTCAAAAGTTTAAGTAATATATATCAGCGTGAGCTGAGTTACTTTATGCTATGCTAAGTAAATATAACGATATTACCTTTAATGAGTTTTTTAAAAACAAAATATTCTAGTTTGATGTGTTTGGCGCTAAAAACAAAGGAGTATTCAAGTGGCGCTAAAAACAAAGGAGTATTCAAGTGGTCCACACCGTTAAAAGGTGTCAATACGAATGTTTGTATGTAGTCACTAAAGTCCAAGACCAAAAGGTATCAACTGAGAAACATCGTTTTTCCAACATCGTCGCGCCACTGCAACGTCAGTAAGAGATTCATTCACAAAGCTCCACGTTGCATCTCGCGCTCTCTTAATCTAGTAGATGCGTTTGAGAAAACAAACATTGATGAGAAACTAATCAACGGATTAATATCGCGCCTCAACAGACATAATCACTATCTCACAACTTTAAATTTATCTCAAATGAGAAGAAACTGAAACAGAGAAGAGAAGAGATTTTATAGCACAAAGTCAAGAAGAGAAGTTGCAACTGTTACTTTCAAGAATCTACAACTATATATAGAGACTAAACAGACACTTACAACTTGGCGAATAGGTTGAATTTCCAAAGAGCTTAAACTGTGTTCAAGCAATCACAGCCTTCAAAATTCCTCAAACAAATCTCAAAAGCAAACAAATCATTCATATTCAGTTTTTGATAAAGAGAATCTAAATAGACTTAGAATTAGCTAAGTCATCCATTGTAAAATAACCAAATTTTATAAGTTGAGTTCTTGTTCTAGCAAATCAATTTCTATATTGAGTGATTGCAGGTTGAGAAGGGAAATCAAATTGTATAAAGAGGTAGTTAGCTTGGAAGTTACTTGATGTAAAGCATCTACCCTCTGTCAAAGGCTTCTCCTTTTAGTTAAAAAATTTAACACGAGTGGATTTAAGCTCGGAAATGAATCCGGGGATCGAAGGTAGGCTAGAAGCCGAAATAGGATAAATTCTTATGTGTAAAATTTCCTTAACTCTGTCTTTATCATTTGTCAGCTATTGCTCAGCATAGATATCATTCTCTCTAAGTTTTATCTTGCTTGAAAAATTAACCTAAGTTGAGTAGCCTGAGCTGATTGGTTTGCGCACATCATTATATTCTCAGCATATATTAACATAACTTGGAAAAGACTTTTAAAATCTAAAGATAACAAATTAATCGGCATTCACCCCCTCTAATCGATATAAGTTATCAAGGACCAGCATTACATCATACATGCAATATCCAATATGTTTTCCCCTTTTATAACACGAGTTAATCCTGATTAACCAATGTTGCATCTTAATGGCCAAATACACTGACACCCCCTTAACTCGGCAACAAAAGCCGGATGTCATCTTGAACTTTTAAAAGTTTCAATCAAACCCCTGAACTTGACAAAAAAATACAACTGTTTGTTTTCTCAACATCACATGTCAACTTCTGGTTGAAGAGTATAAGAAAATGACATATTTGAAAAGTAAAACGAATCATATTTTGACACGTGACGTTGAGAGGTTAAGCTGTTTCCTTTTTTCAAGTTGAGGGGGTATGACATCCACTTGCTAAGTTAAGGAGGAATGATGCATTTGAACTTTTAACAAGCGTAGTATTGATTTTATGTAATTTGTGGTTCATAATAGACAACTCTCGCATTTCATAATAATTATATGGATCTTACAAGACTAAGTTCTTATAAAATCTTTAAAATTTGGTGTATATTGTTTTGTGAAGTCTTGCCTTGAAATAATTTCACAACGGTAAACATTTGCAATTCAAAATTTGTTTGTTTAGAATAGTCAAATTCTTAACATTAAAATCTAAAGAAACTCAATATGCCCTGACTAGATTGCACCAAATCAGCTGATAATTTCTAATGCACAAATTGATAGAACATAGACGATACAAGTTATTTTAATTCCACATTTTCAATCATGTCATATCAATCAACAAAATTCAAATTAAAATTATTTGTTGCAATCAGACCTAAACCTCCATATTGAATAAGGATCTATGTACAACTTGAATATTACATAAAAAAAAAATACTTATACTTATATCTAAATTCTAATTACTATGTTATTGTCAAATGCATACTTGGCAAAACTTGTAAGCATGTTTAATTTTGATTGATGCATTCACATAATTAAATATGAAAATATATTATTTTATTATATAAGTTAAAACACTATATAACTAATGTTTTATATATAATAACTAATTTTTTTATTACAAATTATTTGAGTTATTCATTATTGAAATTAGGTAAATATTATAGTAATTTTGTTAAAAATATATTTTAATTACTTGTCTTTTATTATCATGAGATATGATTGATTCATTAGTAATAAGAGTTAAAATAAAATTAACTAGCGTAAACCCGAAATTAAGATCAATATTTCGGAAAATTATATACCTCAAAAATAAATTGAGTAAATTATACTTAGAAAAAAAAGCAAGGTGTAAAAAAACCCGGTTGATTGTGGCTTTAATAGTAAGCTAATCACCGCCTTCACTGTCATATAAAACCACTCACCGGCGAATTTAACTCAGTTCAGCATCACTGCCGCTTTCTGCTCATCTCCATCTTCATCTTCGATCTCAAATCTCTTTTTCGTAACTTACACTCCTCCCTCTAATGGCCGATACCGACGGAGCAACGGCAGCCGCCACCACCGCTGAAAGTAAGCCGCAAGTGCCTAAGGTCAAGTGGTCCTGGGGCGATGAGGTTGACGATGAGGAACAAATAGACGAACCTGCTTCCACATCTGAGGATAAAGAAGTCCCGGAGATCGATCAATTAACCATTGATGATAGCAAGAAGGTCAATAAGTTTCTAGACGAACCTGAGGATTCTAACATTCGAGCCGTACGATCTCTCACTCTCGAATTTTCTATTTTTGGGGGATTTAGTGGAATTTGGTTAGGGTTTTAGAGACTTTAGATTTCTTTTGGTCGTATTAATTTGTTGTTGTGTGATTTAGGTTACATCGGGTGATACTCCGTATACTTCTGCTTCTACTTTTGAAGATTTGAACTTGTCGCCTGAATTGTTGAAAGGATTGTATGTGGAGATGAAGTTTCAGAAGCCTAGTAAAATTCAAGCTATTAGTCTGCCAATGATACTGACTCCGCCATATAAAGATTTGATTGCTCAAGCTCATAATGGCTCCGGTAAGACCACTTGTTTTTTGCTTGGCATGTTGAGCCGGGTTGATCCCAATTTGAAGAGAACTCAAGCTCTCTGCATTTGCCCTACACGAGAATTGTCCATTCAGGTTAGGCTTATGTACTCATTGTTTTTTTGTTACTTCATTTGCTTGACTTCTATCGGTGAAGATAAACATTTGGGCATGATTGGTGGTGTAATATAGAGTTATAGACGTAAATTCTTATTATGATGTTTTGGAAGGATATAGTTTTTGGGTTCAGTACTCCAGTTGTGATCCCCAAACACCACAGAATCCCAGTTTTTTAGCCTGTGGATGAATTAGCTGGCGGTGTTAAATATTTAAGTCATCATCCGAAGTATTTGGTCATAATTTATTTAGAAAATATTTGACATGAATAAAACTACACCACTTACTCTCCCTCTCTCCTTCCAATCAGAATATGAGAATTTTACTCGTATTAAAGGGCCTAAAGGCGCAGCAGCATGAGGCGTACCTACTGTGCCTTGTTGGTATGCAAGGCACTGAGATGCGTCCAAGACACAGCGCCTTGAAATGTGCCCTAGATGAATTTTTAGGTTTCGTTGCTTTGAGTCTTCTTCTGAGTTGCTTCGAATTTTATTCTAAAAAATCACTACCTCAGTTTCATACTCCAAACCAGTGAGTTGTGAATTTCATAGTCTGTTGCTGTGATTTTTGTTTGCAAAAATTCCAATATAGGAGTAGATAAACAAAGTTTATTGAGTAGTGTGTAGTGATATTACTTGAAAAAACGACCCTCCTTTTTTCTAAATTTTATCTGAACTTCGATCATTTTGTGGGATTTCTCTTTGAATTCTTGAAATGAGATCCATTCTTCTTAATGCAGTAATTGGTTCAATTATTGTAACATTTTGACAGAATATGGAAGTTCTTCAAAAGATGGGCAAGTATACTGGAATTACTTCAGAGTTGGCTATACCAACAGAGAGAAGTGCAAATGAAAGGTCCAATTTCCGGGCACCCATATTTTCACAAATAGTTATTGGGACTCCTGGTACCTTAAAGAGATTGATGTCGCTGAAGAAATTAAGTGCCACTGACATGAAGATTCTTGTTTTTGATGAGGCTGATCACATGCTGGCAAAGGTACCTATTTTTTCTAGTTGTGGTTACTTGTGTTTTCCAGTTATAACAGTTTCACTTAGATGCTGATTGACATTAGTCATTACAATTAATGTTCATACCCGAAATTGTTCTGATATGATGCTCTAGTTTGTAATTAAAGTTTTTTTTGCTGAATGTTCTGACTTATGAGTGCTAATATGTCTCATCTAGTTTTTATATTCATTATGTGTTGAACACATGAATTGATTATTTTTTAGATCAAATTGTTCTTTTCCTTCCTTGCTAATAAAACTGTATTTATGCAGGATGGTTTCCAAGATGATTCACTGAAGATGATGAAGGACATTGGGAGGGTCAACCCTCATTGCCAGGTTCGATATACTATTCAAATTAATGCTTGAGCGATTTGCTTCATATTCTCTTGAATGTTAAGAGTAAAATAGCTTGAGTTCTTATCTCTATTTCATTATTTCTCAGGTTCTTTTGTTTTCTGCAACATTTGACGAAGCTGTCAAAAATTTTGTGGCTAGAACTGTGAAGAAAGATCACAATCAACTTTTTGTAAAGAAAGAGGAGCTATCGTTAGATTCAGTGAAGCAGTACAAAGTTACCTGTTCTGATGAGGTTACCAAGATCTTAGTAGTGAAAGAAAGAATACTTGAATTTGGTGAGAAAATGGGGCAGGCAATTATTTTTGTGAACTCAAAACGCAGTGCAGCCATGTTACACAAATCGTTAACTGACATGGGTTATGAAGTTACCACCATTCATGGTGCTCTGAATACCGAGGACCGAGATAAGATCGTCAAAGAATTCAAAGACGGCTTAACTCAAGTTCTTATTTCAACTGATCTTCTTGCTCGAGGGTTTGATCAGCAACAGGTGACTCATTTTAAGTAATTTATAGTACTCTTATTACTACCTATTACTTCTAGCCCCACAATTGACTGTACATTTTGGTTAATATGCAGGTTAATCTGGTTGTTAATTATGATCTTCCTGTAAAGTATGAGAATCCATCAGAGCCTAATTATGAAGTGTACTTGCATAGAATTGGTAGAGCTGGGCGTTTTGGCCGCAAAGGTAGATTTCTCTGTCAATCTATTGTTTATCATAAAAATTTCTGGTTATGTTAGCTGAGATGTTATTGGAATTCAGATACGCAATTGATGCTATGAAATGAAGTTGTCTGTTCACTATTCGCGTGATATGCATGCACTTTGGATATAGATGTACTAATGTACTAGATAAACGAAAAAGTTTAAATATGTGTTTCTGGTTCCATCCATTTGTTTAATGCAATATTTGTATTAACCTTTGATGTCTACACTAATTCAACAGGTCTAATTGAAACAGTGATTTAATTTATTTTTCTGCCTTCAATGCTTGTAGAAATGTTCTTTTCTTGTGCAATTAGTTGGATTGTCATTTTTACAAATGTGAATATTTTCCTTGTACTTAATTTGTAATTTGTATACATGTTTTTGCATCACTAGTTGGGCTTAAAAAAATTATGTTTTTCTTGATAAAATTGAAAAAAGAGTGTATGTTTTAATGTTTTTAACCGCAAATTCCATGGTAATGGTATTAATTGGGAAATTGATTCCTATTATTCTAATGCAATGCAATTTTGCAGGAGCTGTGTTTAATTTTGTAATGGATGGTAGAGACCAAATGATCATGGACAAAATTGACAATTACTTTGGAACCAAAATCACGGAGGTAAGATTGGAGCCTGTTACTTTATATATTAAAGAATATCAAAATCTTTACTGAAGTCCAGATAAAGGATTGCATCTAGCCACCAATGTTGAGGATATGCAATGTAAAACACTAAAATGAACAACGAAAATGGTCCTTCAATTTAGCATCTATTAACAAATTATATCCAAATAATCAATGTTTCCATCAATCACAATTGACGTCAACAAGTATGCTGATCTGGTTCAGAGGACCAATTCGATATGCAGAATTCATATGCTTATTCTGTAAAATGATCAAATTTAATCAATCTTTTGTTTTGATGATTCGGATTTCTGCATTTCCCATTAAAAAGTATGAATGGCAGTTTTGTAAATGTTTAGTTGAGATGTGGATTTTGTTGCCTATGAAAATTGAATGGCGTCGCCTATCGAAATGCAGGTGCCACCTTCCAATAGTGAAGAAGATTTCAAGGCAGCCATGAAAGCAGCTGGCCTCATGTAATCCAGCTATTCTTTTGGCCTCTTCTTAATCAGTTTTTCCATTTAGATATTTGTGAATGTGTTGAACTGAACTTAGATGTCAGATTATAGTTTGGGTTCTGTTTGTTTTCGTATTTTCTTCAAAGTAAACCACTACGATTGAGTTCATAGTTAGTTTTTACCATTATTTATGTGGAACTTTATCCCGGGAACAACTTGAACATCTTCATTTGTATATTTAGTAATGATAAATACAATTTGATTTTCATGAATCATTAAGAAGCGCGTGTGCATCATTCTCAGTAAATCCATTTATTTTTTATGGGCTATAAATTTTTTTTCCCAAAGTGATGAATAAATTTTTGGTGGGTTATAATCATTCAAGCTGCTGATATCAGAAGAACAATTAACAGTTGAATTGAATGACACGGCTCACAAGTGTTTGGTTTCTGGTTTTGTTCTGTACTTTTGCAATGCAGGTCACCTGAAAAATATGGTGAGAGTTTTTTATAATGTGTGCACCAAACAAGATATATAGAGTTAGGTACAAAAGGATATTGCCTCTTTGCTGGTAAAGAATGTTTTTATATTATCTAGACTGTTAGAATCAAATAATTTCATGTCATATCAAAATGTTGACCGGTATAATACTTGTGTAATTGTGTGTTATATGAAAATTATGTTGTACTTTGAAAATGTTGTGTGTTGGAGTTGATTGATTTCTCTTAAAAGACAGTATAACCTAAATTATTGGATACACACGTATATCTAATCCTTAAAAGTTATAACCAAATTTCACCATTGTAAGCTCTGTTTTAAAAGGCAGTTAAGGCGGCATCCATGGTTTCTTGGAATATCATCCCGATTTTATATGATCGGGTAGTCAAAGCAGAAAGTATCGCTAAAACTTTGTAAAGTGTCGTCTAAGACTAGAAAAGTGTTGCGAAAGTTTAAATAAGTATCACCGTAGCCTAAATAAGTGTCGCCAAAACCCAGAAATGTGGATACATGAATTTTTAATTTTTGTAAATGAAAATTTACGTGTTAGTTAAATTTATTATTTTAATTCATTAATAAATATTATATATTTTAAAATACTAATCTGCCTAGTCCTCGTCTAGGTCCCGATTAATCGTTGCTTAAATCCTCGGAGACTCGAACTGCCCGACTAGCGTCTAGCGCCTTTTAAAACACTGATTATGCTATTTTAAAAAAATAAGCACAGTTAACGGGGTTTAATTATATTAAGATAATAATACAAAGACAACTATGTTATTGAATTTAGCGGTTAGTGCATATTATACCAATAAAAATTCAAGACATGGATTGCACGTCTATTGTAGTGCCAATCCACTTCTTGGAATACCAACCCTCCAGTTGTGGCTACAAATAGTTGAGACTTGTGGAACGTCTTCTGAAAAATCAACGTTCTTATTATACATATATATATATATTAAAACGAAGAATTGGAGGAAGAAAAATGGCAAATATGGGATTGAGGTTAGTAATAGTGGCATGTCTAATAATCGTAAGTATAAAATCAAGTGAGGGTGGGGAGGATGATTGCGGAGCAATTCATGTGAGTGGGAAAATAATTTGCCAGGATTGCACCAAGGGCTACAACGACTGGATTAATGGTGAAAGACCCATCCAAGGTACATCTTTTTTTATGTCTACTTGCTTATAAGATCCATGCATCTCGATCTAGTCCACCTGGGCTTGTGCTTTTATGTAGACCTACTCACGAGAATATGCATAAATATAGTTTATTGGCTAACCTTGGCTATAGTCCATTGGTCTCGTCAAATAAGACTGATTATACAGAGTTTCAGATAATTTGATGTGCAAAAATAAAATTTGATTTCTACCAAAGTGCTTATAGGTCCAAAGTATTACAAAATCAGATATAGTAGTACACTTGATGATGAAAGCGTCTAGATGTTTTTCTTAATGAGTCAAACAAATTCCCTACTTTTAAAAAACAAAAACCCTTAGTAGCATACATTTTCTAATTTATCCAAAGAAGAGCAACCTTTCTATATCCGCCCGCAATTACTTTAAGCAACCCATGCAAAAGCACTTTTAATGCGTTTTAAGCAAAAAAAAAAAAAAAAACCATTATTTCTTCTCATTTTTTGCGATCAAGTGCAGGATGTAAAGTATCAATAACATGCATGGACAAGAGGAAAAGAGTAATGTATTACCAGAGTGACATTACAGACAATGAAGGCGAATTCGATTTGAGTGTAAACAAAACCATTAATGGCAAACAATTGGATGCCAAACTTTGTTCAGTAAGAGTTGTTTCTTCTCCTGATCCGACATGCAATCTCCTCACTGATTTCGCCGCCGGAAAATCTGGAGTAAAGCTCAAGCAACCTACTTTGGTGTACCGTGATTTAGTGAAGTACTTTGTTGGGCCATTCTACTTCACCACTCCTATGTGTGATCAGCCTGATACCACTGCCTCCGATTCCAATTCCGACTCTAATTACTGATAATTTTAAAAAAAACACCTTGAGAATGATACTGTGATACTAATGTTTTTCAAGAGCTCGATATCAAGTTCATTCATTGTTCCTTTTTAGCTGATTTATCTTTGTATTTTGGATACATGTATTCGACACGTGTTCTAGAATACATATATTTAAGTGAAATAACAATAGCGCGCTTGGATCTCGTACAGCATAATGAAATGAATAGCTCGTTTTAAATTCAATGTCATACATATTACTAATGTTTTTACTAAAAAAGAATTTCGCCTCAAAAGTTTACATCCTACACCACCCGGATGTGGACTCGAAATTGTAACTTTTAGAATCATAATTTTAATCTCAACTACTA
>CATIWQ010492817.1:0-43960 GCA_949673415.1 Euphorbia schlechtendalii
CAATAATCGCTCGTAATGCGAAGATATATGGTGATTGAATGATCAAATCACTTTACAATCTCACTCTCTCAAACTAAGAACTAAGAAAGGAGATCATAACTCTCTCTCTCTCTACATTTCTTCCCTACTATATGCACGAAAATTATGTCTCTTAGTGTGCACCCTTTTCACCACTTGATGCACAAAATTTGTGAAGAATTGGAGCCCTATTTATAGAGTTGAAGGGTTGCATCTATCCACTTGAAGAGTCTTATCCATTTGTGAAAGATTGCACCTTTTGACTTTGATTGGTTGATGAAACTTGATGTTATCCACAATGAAGAGGCACCTTTTCATGATTGGTTGACTTTTCAAAGGTAGTTGGTCGTCCATAATCGTTGATAGTTGATGGCGGTTGATCATACTTATATGGCGGTTGGTAGTTAAGAAGATAATACCAGAAAACCATCCATGTCACGACCGCGATATGTGATTCATGACCGTGAATCTTTTGTTGGTAGACTTCTATTCTGAAGTGACTAGGTCACGACCGCGAATGATTGTCGTGACCGTGAATTGAGTTTTCTTTAGAAATCTCCTTGTAACTTCACCGATCTTTGGCAGCTTCGATCCTAAGCCAAATCTTTATGTTCCACGCATCTTTTTGCACCTTTTTCACTTTATTTTCATAGAATTCCACTTTTGATCATTTTACTCCTAAGATTTACCTAATATCTGCATTTGGATAAAAAACAACTAAATACCACGTGAAATCTTTTATATGAATTATAAAAATGACTAAAACCATAACGTTTATTATGCAGAATCATCATGATAATAAGTGTAATTATACACTTATCAGTAAGCTTACTCCTTGGATTAGTTCCAAGCGGCCGATCTCACGAGCTGAAGGTGGTACCTTGAGTTTACACATGAATGTATTCGGGTAATACATAGGAGACCTCCATAAGATATACACTTAGAAATAACTATATCCATGTGTTGGTGTCATGTTTTATTGTCGTAGTAGCACGAGTATCCTTAGACCTGAGATACCAGTTATCTTACGTAGGAGTTGATATACTTTGGGTCATACTTATTCATACCTATGAGCAGACGACACGGAGCGGTTGGTCGAGAGCGCACGGTCCACCGAGATGTTTTAAAAATAAAGCGCATCGGGTCAGGGACCCGAAGAAAGAGAGCGAAATTTTTTTTAGATTGGTCACCTAGATTAGCTCTTTCCAAGAATTAGAGTCTTGTGAGGCTTAACGTCTGAGGGACGACCCACTAAGACACATAGATATAAGTTGCTTATTTCTTATGTGATCACATTATATTACATCTGTAGAAAACCGTATTTTCTTAATTACGCATATTCGCGCTTATTGCAGTTTATGTGCATGATTCACGTATAGAAAAAGCAGTAAATCCATCAACAAAGCAGTAAATAAATGCGGAAAATAAAGATTACAAATTACAAAACTTGGGGGATGCAATTTCCTGCCTAATCTATTAATTACAATTCCCGTAAAAATATTAGCAATACCGAAGGAAAAATAAATTCCTAGGCTTACATCTAACCTGCATCAACAAAGGTTAGCACAAGATATGGCACATATGTTCGATTTGATTTTGAAAAGGCCTGTGTGGCCTAATTGAAATATCAATTGTTTAAAGTTATTAAAATAAAAATGGTTTATTTTTATTTACACGTATGTTGCTCATTTTATTAATGAAAATGTTGCATGTGAATTTTGATGGGTCGGATACCCGAGAACGGGGTTCTCTTCATGGGGGTTTCCTAAATTAAATTTGATTATTTACAGATAAATGGAAGTGATAAATAATTCTAGGCCCATGAACATAATCGTTATCTTTTCTGTATATTCTGAGGAAATTCAAATACGGTAATAATTTTACCCCGCTCAAGAGGAAATCGATATTTAAATTTTCTTTCAGAATATATCCAAAAGATTAATATAAAATTATTATATTAATCATGATATGTTCATGTAAACAAATTATTTTTGTTAATTAACCTATACTTAACGCATAATACACAAACTTGTATTTTTGAAAAAAAGAGGTAACGTCGACGTCGGTGTTGTAACATCGGTGTCAGCATTGCAAAAATACTGGTAACATCGGTACCAATGTTGGTAAAATTTTGTTAATGTCGGTATTGATGTTGGTAATGTCGGTACCGACGTTGAGTTTCCAGACCATCAGAATACACACAGAAATAGCAGAAAATGGCAAAACGAAAATCCAAAATTTCAAATGATCATAACTTTTACTATACTTAACCGATTTTGATGATCTTTATCATTTTGGAAAGCTCAAGATGTGTTTAATATGTTAATGTAAAGAAATTACTAAAAACTATTTGAAATCATTTTGTAAATTCTGGAAAACTGATTGGTGTTCGAAAAAGGAAATAACCAAAGATAAAACGAAACTTTAAAAAGAAAAGCATATAAATGTAAGTACAAACTCTAGTAACTCAAACGCTTACCCCGTAGTCATAAAATCCCTTTCTTAAGGGTCCATGAAGTACTTCGGGAAGCTTTCGTTGTTTCTTTTATCCGATTTTGCGGTTCTTAATGCAAATGAAGATTAGTGGTCTAATCTTTGAGGGAAGGTAGAAAATCCAGGATATGATTTGTAAAAAGAGGAAGAGAGGAAGTAGAAGTCCTTCTTCCTCTGAGTTTTATAACTTAAAAACTCTCTAAAACACTAATCTTTTGAAACTTTTGTAAAAAAATCTTTTTTTTGTTTTCTTTTCTTTTTCTAAAGAAAATGATGAGTCCCTTCTCCTGGAACCTCCCCCCTTCTCTCATGCAAAGTGTGTCCTCCTTTTAAGAACTCTCTTCAATCCAAAATGTCTAAGTTGGCTCACCTATTTTTGTTTTTTGCATTATTTTCTGCCTCTAATTAATGCCCATGTTGGATGGCATTATCAAGGCAGGGTTTAAAGTCAAGAAAATTTGAATTTTTTTGCTGAAACAGTCCACAAAGAGCAATTCTGGTTCTTCTGCCACTGTAATATCATTAACGACATTGCGATGTCATTAACAATATTGGTAATGTTGTTACCGACATTGCGATGTCATTAACGACATTGGCAATGTCGGTACCGACATTGCGATGTGTTGGTATCGACATTGCAATGTCGTTTCCGAAATTGACAATGACTACTTATGGTTTTTATGTTGAATTTGCCTAAAAAATGGTTAAGGCTCAAAGAAACAAAGCAAGCTTCCTCTAGATGAATAAAAGCTACAAAGGAAAAAAAATATAGCTTCATCATCGAACTTGCGAGTCTGGGCAAAATCCCATGCTTACAGGCTGCCCCTCATGGGATCACCACTGATATGAGATCAGTACAATCCCATGATTGAAAGAGAAGCGGGGTTTAGAGATAATACCTTCCCGGTCATGGTTGGCACTCTTCGAGGATGATGGTTGGAAGCTTTCATCTTGGTGCGACGTCCTTTTGGGGATTGGTCTCTCCGTGCCCCTTGTGAATTGCCCATTTGGCAATGATTGCCCTTGGATAGTTAACCTTTGGCTGGTTGATACCATTGGAACCTTTGGGGGTAGAACGTTGACCGTGCACCTTCGTTCTTTTACTTGAGGATCCGTGTGCAGGCTATGGCAAGCCTACTGATGACGTTGACTGTAAGAAATTCGCTGATCGAACAAGGAAGGGATAAGATGTGAACTGTAGAAAGTTCATTGACTATAAAAAGTTAGAAGGAGGCGAACTGTAAAAGGTTCTTTTGATTGTAAAAAGTCTGAAAATTGTGAACTGTAGAAAGTTCATTTGACTGTAAAAAGTTAGGGAATTTTGAACTGTAAAAAGTTCATTTGATTGTTAAAAGTTAGAAAATTTTGAAGTGTAGAAAGTTTGCTTGACTGTAGAAAGTTAGGAAATTTTATGAACTGTAGAAAGTTAGTTGACTGTAAAAATTTAGGAATTTTCAAACTGTAGAAAGTTCATCGACTGTAAAGAGTCAGAAATTTGTGAACTATAGAAAGTTCATTGACTGTAGAAAGTTAGGAGAATTAAGAATTGTTGAAAGTTCATTGACTGTAAAAAGTTAGAGAATTGTGTATTGTAGAAAGTTCACCGACTATAGAAAGTTGGAAGGAAAGAGGACCTTAGAAAGTCCGTTGACTGTAAAATTCTAAAATGGAATGCGGATTGTAGAAAGTCCGTTGACTGTAAAATGTCTAGAAAGGAATGTGGACCGTAGAAAGTTTGTTGACTGTAAAAAATTTGAAGAAGATTTGGATTATAGAAGGTCCGTTGACCGTAAGTAAGTCTGGAAAAATTGCGAACTGTAGAAAGCTCATCGACTGTGAAAAAAAGTAGAGAATTGTGAATTGTAGAAAGTTCATCGATTGTAGAAAATCGAAAGATTACGAACTGCAGAAAGTTCGTTGATTGTAAAAAGTCAGAGAATTGCGGACTGTAGAAAGTTCGCTGATTGTAAAAAATCGGAAGAAGATTTGGATTGTACAAGGTCCGTTAACTGTAAAAAGTCTGAAAAGGAGTACGGATTGTAGAAAATTCGTTGACTGTAAAAAGTTTAAAAAGGAAAGCAGACCGTTGAAAGGCCGTTGACTGTAAAAATTCTGAAAAGAGATATGGAATGTAGAATGTCCTGGAGGGTACTCAGACTGTAGAAAGTCTGTGGTGGATGCCCCTTGTGAGTTTACCATTGCGGTCTGAATTTGTATGCCCCTTGTGAGTTGACCTCAGGGTTGACTGTGACCCCCAGAACTGTTGGGGAAAGGATGAAAGCCATGTGCTCCATGCCTTTGATGATATGTCGACTGTGGTAAGTCTTCGTTAATATCTGATGTGGGATGGTTGACCATTATGGTTTGAATTGTATGCCCCTTGTGAGTTGACCGTGGGTTAACTGTTACCATCAGAACTGCTTGGAGAAGGATGAGAGCCATGCGCTTTATGCCATTGAAAATACGTTGACTGTGGTAAGTCTTCATCAAATTCCACTTTGGGATGGTTGACCGTTGCGTTCTAAATTGATGCCCCTTATGAGTTGACCTCTAGGTTGATGGTAACCCTTAGAACTGCTAGCTAAAGGATGAAAGGCATGTGCTCCATGCGTTTAATGATATGTTGACTACTATGAGTCTTCATCGAAATCCACTGTGGGATGGTTGACCATTGCGGTCTGAATTGATGCCCCTTGTGAGTTGACCTCTGGGTTGTTTGTAACCCTTGGAACTTTTTAGGAAAGGACGAAAGCTGTGTGCTTCATGCCTTTGATGATATGTTAACTACTATGAGTATTCGTCGAAATCCACTGTGTGATGGTTGACCGTTGTGGTCTGAATTGATTCCTCTTATGAGTTGACCTCTGGGTTGACTGTAACCCTCGTAGCTGTTTGGGAATGGACGAAAGTTGTGTGCTCTATTCGCCACTTTTCTACTGATAATTTTAATAGTTTGTTCGCAAGATTTGGCTATATATCACCGTGCCAAAAACTTGTTCACATAAAGTATAGGTGTTATCAGTACCCCTTATCAAATAGAAAAATGATGATAACTGCAAGTATACAGTTGCAATGTAGTTTTAAAAGATATCGAACCCACAGGGAAGGAACCAAGTCTAAAGATCAAATAAGGAAGAAAATAAAATAAAATAAAATAAAATAATATAAAGTTTAGGAAAGGAGGATTAGAATGAAAAATGAGTAAATATAGATATATAAGATTAGAGAATCTAAATATATAGATTTTTCCCTATGAAATAAGGATAACAGAGAAAACATGCAAGTTCAACAAAGAAGTTACGATTCACTAGACTATCTAACAGACTCGGTTCAAAATACTCAGATATTCAATTATTTGCCGCAGAGCAACACATGAAATAACTTTTCTAAGTCTAGCAAAGTTACTATGCTTAGTACGGGTCGCTTATATAAACCTGGACAATGTCAATACTATGCTTAGTACGGGTTGCTCTCAAATAGCCATATTTAGCAAGTTACCATTCCAAAAATGTTGGCTCACTAAACAGCGTTATATCATAGATCCAGTGATTATTCACGATATCGTTAACCCCGAAACTACTCTTAAAATTAACTCCAATGCATATAACTTGATTAACATAAAAGACTTTACACGAAATACGTATTATGACACATAGACCTATCATAAACTTCTAAATAGAGAGTATAAGTAGAAAGCAAAGCAAAGTTGTAAGGTATGCAAGTGAAAGCTGAAGTTGATAAAATCGTATCCACTCTTTAATGGGAGTCATCAATTCCCGCAATTCTTGCGTCTGCTTTGAATTTAGTCTCGGCCCGTATAGAAACTCTTCTAGGATGCTATTCTTTGCAAATATCGAACAAGCGAATATTGAAGAATGAAAACTTTTATTGATAAGTGATTTGCAAGTACACTTATACAACAATCGCTAGAGAATATAGAGAAATCTAGTGATCGAAACAAGGATTCGAATCACTTAAAAATTTTCTCGCTAACACTTATGAACATAGCAAACTCTCTAACTTTACACACTATATCTCTCCCTATAATTGCACTCTAATGCAGCACTCTCCCTTGTCCCACGAAATTGGAATGTTTGGAGCCTTATTTATAGAGTTTGAAGGGTTACGTCTATCCAAATGAAGAGTCATGTCCATTGGTGAAAAGAATGCATCTCTTCATTGTGATTGGTTGAGAAGCTTTGATCTAATCCACAATGGATAGGCACCTTTTCATGATTGGTTGATTCCTGATAAGTGTCTTTTCATTAGTAGTTGATGGCCGTTGATCATTCTTATCTAGCAATTGGTAGTTAAGAAGATAAAACCAGAAAACCATCCAAGCTGCGACCATGATATGTATATCATGATCATGAATCTTTGATTGGTAATTTTCTGTTTCTGAAGTGTCCAAGTCAAGACTGCAAATGATTGTCATGACCGTGAATTATTTTTTTCTTCAGAATTCTTCTTGTACTTCACCGATCTTTGACACCTTCGATCCTGAGCAAAATCTTTAAGTTCCACACATCTTTTTACACCTTTTTCACTCTTTTTTCATAAAATTCCACTTTAGATCAATTTACTCCCAAGATTTATCTGGTATCTGCATTTGCATAAAAAACAACTACATACCATGTGAAATCTTTTATATGAAGTATAAAAATGACTCAAACTATAGTGTTTTGTGTGTAAAATTATAGTGGTAATAAATGTAATTATTTATTTATCATGCTCTTGTCATGCTCCATGCCTTTGTTGATATGTTGACTGCTGTGAGTCTGCCATAGATGTCCTTTGTCAGTTGAAGGGGTACGTGCAAGAATGAGGAATTTTATTAGTAGATACTTGTTACATATGTTTTAATTCCTTAATTGAGATTGCTGATAGCAAAAAATTTTCCCCCTTCAATCAAGAATTAAAACATGAGGCATTTGAGAAATTTTTCTTCAAGCTTATGATAAATGAGAAAATTTGAGTTTGAGATTTTCGGGTATGTCCCAATGACCGCTCTGTTATTTTGGGATGCTTTTGTGATGCTGCAATGTTAACTTCAGAGAGGCCTTGGTAGGTTTGAATGTGATGAAAGTTGAAATGACTTGAGTTGGGCCATTGTCATTCTCAATTTTGATGATGTGTTGCCTAGACATCTTCTTGATACTTGTAGTTTCCTCATGTGCAGGTAGATTTTTTTTCTCGTTGGAACACTACCTCGGTTTAACATTACCTTCACCTGTAAGTGACATGATGCATATGCATGAATGAATGACTTTATGTAAGAATAATATTTATCATATGATGCATGTTTGTCTGTTGCAGATATCATTGGCTTTAGAGTATTAGCCCAGTCGATAGTAGAAGCTTCATTACATGAGGAGCCTTTTGGAGGTGCATGAGTGCCCCTAGGATTCATCTCATTGGGCATTTCATGGTTGCCTTTTTATCGGTGACTTCATTAGAGTGATGATGGACATGGGTCTGAGTCGATGTTCGGTTTTATGGATGAATCAAAGTCGAGTTCAAAGCCAGAATTTGGTTTGAAAAGGGTATGGATGAGTCATTGACTTTTAAACCCTCTTCCTTCTTTGGTATGGTGCCAATGATGTTAATGTTGATCCTTAACCATGTTTGTGATGCTCACTTTGAAGCTGATAAGGAGAGCTTGGAAGCTTTTGTTGTGGCAATCCTCTGTGCGAGGAAGTTTGAAGATATTCATCCTAATATCTGGAAGAAATGAGTTTGATAATAAATTCATGGTGTCCCAAAAACCGCTCCGTTGTTTAGGAGGCTTTTGTGGTGTTGCAATGTTGACTTCAGGCTTGAGTGGCCCATCGTCCTTCGTAGTGCTTGCAGGTTCCTCAAGTGGAGGTGGAGTCCCTTGTTTACTAGGACGATGTTGCCTTGGTTTGGCATCGTCTTTACTTGTAAATGACGTGATGCGAATGTAATGTATGCATGATTTTATGCATGAACAATAATTATCATATGATGTATGTTTATCTATTGTAGGTGTTGTGGGCTTCATTCATAGAAGGGTCTTCTCTTATGCTGGTATGGTTGCCCCTAGGATTTGTCTTGTTAGGGATTCTATGGATGACTTCCTCAGAGTGATGACCACGGGTTCATTGTATCAAATTCGAGTTCAAAGCTTGGATCTGGTTTGAAGAAAGTCTAGATGACTCGTTGATCTCACGTTGGTCTACGATGATCAATTGGAAGCCGTTTGCCTAAAGTGTTGAAGTTATATGATGCCTCATACCTTTCCGAGGAGGAGATGATGAATTTGATTTTTCTTTGGTTCTAATTTCTGCATAGACTGCCCTTGCGGGTTTTCAATCTATCGAACCTTGTCCTAATTTTTTCCTGGACCACCCTTTCAGGTTTTCAATCCAGTAGACTCATTTTTCTTTATTTTATTTTTTTATTTTTGATGATTTGGATTTTTACTTGCGATATTCTACCATTGGCATGCAAGAAATCAAGATAAGAATATGCATATAGATTCAGCAAAAATGACAATTCATTGATGAACTTAATAGGGGTATAAATGTTTCAAATGATTTGAATCTTGCCATTGATTAGCCCTCTCAGGTTTTCTAATCAATGTGGTTCTCTCGATGTCCTAAGTTTTGCCTGAGCCGCCCTTTTCAGGTTTTCAACTCAGCAGACTATTCTTTTTGCATTTTGAAAAGAAGCACTAATTTTTACTCAATTAATCGAGTGTTAATCGACAGGATAAATTCATTTTTTGTTCGTACTGCTTTTATCACTTTATTTCTTTTTACCTATATGTGATGGTGATTGTGTAAGACTTGGTAGATTTGGTAGATCGGTCGTTGTCCATGTCCACGACTTCATTTGTTGTCACGTTCAGCGTTTTTGATTGACTGGTTGGTGTTTACACCGCTTTGCTAGCTTGAGGTGTATGTGATGATGGGTCTTGATTATTGACTTTCCCTTTTGAGTTCAATGGTGTAATGATTGCCCCCCAAATAGTAGCAATCCATGTGAAGGAACTGTTGACGTGTTCAATGGTTTGACTTCTTCTTATCTTCAGCATTGACTTTTGTTTGATTATCCCATGAATGGTGGTGATTCGTGTGATGAAGTTGTTAACGTGTTCAATGATCTGACCCTTCCTTTGTGACATCGTGCTGGTTGTTTGGTCTCATGAGTGGTGGTGTTGGAGATGTTGATGTGCTCAACGATCTAACTCTTTCATTGTGGCATTGCACTAGTTGTTTAGTCTTATGAATTGTTGTGATGGAGTTGTTGATGTGTTCGACAATCTAACTCCTTCTTTATGACATTGTACCGGTTGTTTTATCTTATGAATGGTTATGGTGGAGTTGTTGATGTGTTCAACGATCTGGCTCCTTCTTTGTGACATTGCGTCAGTTGTTTGGTTCCAACTTGCTTGGTCAGCATTTTAGATTTTTTCTATCACTGATCCTTTTTATCTTTGCATGCTCCATTCTCTTGATTGAGTCAGTGGATGTTTCATGCTTGGAGATCTTTCCATTAACCTTTCATCCTTGTATGATGATGCAATTACTATCACTCATTGTCTTAGTACATGTATTTATCTCTCACTTTCTATCAAGAGTCAAATCATTTGAATTTATTGTGGGGAATCCATTTATACCCAAATTAATTTCATGAAATGATGTGTCAGATGTGCAAAAAACAATATGTATATGCTTATGAGAATGCGTGATGTCATTGATAGAATATCAAGCAAATAAACAAAGTTCAAAATTCAAAGGTCATGTTTGCAAAGTAGCTAAAAGCTAATTTATTACATTATCTTCTTTCGATACTAGTCCCCCCAGATGTATCAATGGATTCGATGTGCTACATTTTATCTGCCTTCTCAAACACTTCTTGATAGTTCGAGAAGATGTCTGATCCAAGCTTATTCCGGTATGATGGCAGTGCACCATCTAGAAGCTTGGTTATCATCTCTGGTAGAGCTAAGCGAGCACTAAGCCTGACCTGTGTGGCCATCCAACACGCATATTAGGATTTTAAGCTCTCACCCTGCCTTTCCCTTATAGCCTCCAGATGTTGCATTGTGGTTTCCATTTGAGAGTTGAGACCGTAATGCCCCAGCATTGCTTGAGCAAGGCTATTCCAATCAGTGGCTATGTCCAGCGGAAGGTGGCTGTACCATTCATTGACCGGGTGGCCTAAAGTGATGACGAAGAGCTTAGCCATCATCTGTTCATTGACCCTCAATCATGTCATCATAGTTTGATAATGCGTCAAGTGAGCGTGCGGGTCACCAGATCTTACGTACTTCTCAAACTACGGCATTGCAAAGTGTGGGGGTAAGCTATTTTCATCCCCTATTGTTGGTTGTGCAGGGTATGTGTTCCTTAGGTTGCCACCGTGAGTGGCCAATAACTGTTTCCATAATTCCACCATACCTGGTTGTTGGAGGATGGTGTTCCCAGTGTTTGGATGGAAGCCATAATGCCCTTGGGGAGATGTCACAAAATGGGGCAGTTGAGGTGCCTGGAACTGTGAGGTAACTGACGTACTCCAACTGGGAATAGGCTGTTGGGTCACTCCTTCGTAGAAAGGCCCTAATCACAGCCATCGTATAAGACCCGGACTAGGGAGAGACCAGTGACAGCAATGAAATACTTACAACTATATTGAGGTGGAAAAATGTATTCTCGTCATAAGTCGTGACACGATCATTATTAATGGATGTAAGCACATGTACAACATGCCTTCCTTTAACATGTACTTGGTCATGAGACTAGATGGGGTTAGTGCCTTAACCAAAGAGGGTTAGTTGCCCATATTATTCGAAATAATGTTGAATTGGAGACACATTTGAGGAGTCGTACAATTGGGTACGCACGTCTCGAGAAAGAAAACTAAATAGGTTAGCAATTGCAAGATGCAAATGGACGGGTTCCAACCATGGTTATATTATTATGACTTGACCTGCGATAGTGGGGGTCATGATGAGTAGCTATGGATGCTACCTACTAAGGAAAATTGGTTTGACCAGATTTCCCGAATTTGAATAGAAAGGACTATTGTTTTTAATTAAAGACCTTATATTAAATGCATGTACATATACTAATGTTTAAACAAATTCTATCTTATATCTTTATTGAACAAATGAATCCAAACATAAACCTTCACTTTCGACAACGAACTAGATTTACTAATTGGTTTAGGGTGATGAGGATAGTCCTTAGATCCGAAAGGATAGCTTATGTTTTGGATGAGCACCTCCCTGATGAACCTGATGTAGTATTTGCATAAGAGCATGGACCAAGATACCATAATTCTCCATATTCATGAGCTCTTTTCAGAGCCGGTCCAAGAGATTTGATACATCAAACCTCTTATTCGAAATGAAGATGCAGGTTGGCACTTCAGCGCTGCATCATGCTCTTAAACTATTTGGTTATTGATAAGTGTATAATTATACTTATTGTCATATTAATTTTACACACTAAACACTATAGTTTAAGTCATTTTTATACTTCATATAAAATATTTCACATGGTATGTAGTTGTTTTTTATGCAAATGCATATACTAGGTAAATCTTGGGAGTAAAATGATCTAAAGTCGAATTCTATGAAAAAAGTAGTTAAAAAGGTGCAAAAAGATGCATGAAACTTACAGATTTGGCTTAGGATCGAAGCTGTCACAGATCGGTGAAGTTTCAAGAAGTATTCTGAAGAAAAATGCAATTCACAATCGTGACAACCATTCGCGGTCGCGACTTATTCTTCTTCAAAACAGAAATCTTCCAAACAAAGATTCACGATCATGACTTACATATTGCGGTCACGACTTGGATGGTTTTCTGGTTTAATCTTCTTAACTACCAACCGCCAGATAAGAATGATCAACCGCCATCAACTACCAACAAAAAGACACTTATCAGAAGTCAACCAATCATGAAAAGTTGCCTATCCATTGTGGATTAGATCAAAGCTTCTCAACCAATCACAATGAAGAGATGAAATCTTTAACCAATGGACACAACTCTTCGTTTAGATAGACACAACCCTTCAAACTCTATAAAGTAATGGATAGAGTGGCATTGGAATTAGAAAAAGAGAGAGATATAGTATGTGTGTAGATAGAGAGTTCGCTACGTTTATAAGTGTTAGCGAGAAAATGTTTAAGTGATTCGAATCCTTATTTCGATCACTAGGTTTCTCTATATTCTCAAGCGATTGTTGTATAAGTGTACTTGCAAATCACTTATCAATAAAATTTTTCATTCTTCAATATTCGTTTGTTCAATGTTCGCAAAAAATAGCATCCTAGCGAAGGTTCTGTACGGGCCGAGACCGAATTCAAAGTACAAGCAGGAATTGCGGGAATTGACAACTCCAATTAAAGAGTGGATACGGTTTGATCAACTTTAGCTTTCACTTGCATACCTTACAACTTTGCTTTGCTTTCTACTTATATTTTCTATTTCAAAATTTATGATATGTCTATGTGTCACAATGCTAATTTCGTGTTAAGTCTTTTATATTAATCAAGTTATATGCATTGGAGTTAATTTTAAGAGTATTTTCAGGGTTAACAATATCGTGTATAATCACTGGATCTGTGATATTATGCTGTTTAGTGAGCCAACATTTTTGGAATGGTAACTTGCTAAATATGGCTATGTGAGAGTAACCCGTACCAAGCATAGTATTGACGTTGTCCAAGTTTATATAATTGTCGTAATTTGTTTGCGCTAGACTTAGAAAAGTTATTTCATGTGTTGCTCTGCGGTGAATAATTGAACATCTGAGTATTCTGAACCGAGTCTGTTAGATTAGTTTAGTGAATCGTAACATCTTTATTGAACTTGCACGTTTTCTCTGGTATCCTTATTTAGTAGGGAAAATCTATATATTTAGATTCTCTAATCTTACATATCTAAATTACTCATTTTTTATTCTAATCCTCCTTTCCAAAACTTTATATTATTTTATTTTATTTTCTTTCTGTTCTACTTCCCTATTTGATCTTTAGACTTGGTTCCTTCCCTGTGGGTTCGATATCTTTTAAAACTACATTGCAACTGTATACTTGCAGTTATCATCATTTTTCTATTTGATAAGAGGTACTAAAAACACCTATACTTTATGTGAACAAGTTTTTTGCAATGTTGGTACATAGCCAAATCTTGCGAACAAATTATTAAACTTATCAATAGAAAAGTGGTGAACAATTATATAGAGAAGCTGACCCGACTAGGTTTTGTGATGGATCATAGATTATGTGTGGATTAGATTCTTACTTCATTACATTGATATTTATTCACATTTTGTGACTAATTATTACATGAATAAGATCGATGCCACGCTACTCGAGTTGGTCAACATGCTAAAAACTTAGAGCCTAAGATTCGAAAGGATCCTAAGGCTTTATTTTGGTTGAGAAAACCAAGCCTTCCAAGGGTGGGTCAAGTATTAGAAAGGGTCTGAGTGCTAAGAAGAAAGTTAGTAAGAAGAAGAAAAATAAAGGAACTGCAAATGTATGCTTCCGATGTGGCAAGGCCGGCCACTGGAAGAAGGATTTCAATGTTCGGATTTCTGAACATGTGAAGAAGAAGCCAAGTGAGGCATCTACTTCAGGTGTGTTCATAATAGAGAGTTTCACTAGAGTTTCCTATGAGTCTACTTGGATATTAAATACCAGTTGTGGTACTCATATCTAAAAGTTGGAGCATTGGTTACTGCAACAGCTGTAGGGACATATAGCCTTCGTTTTCCTAGTGGCCTTGTTTTAGTTTTGAACAATTGCTATTATATTCCTACTCTCACTAAGAATATTATTTTTTTTTCACTTCTAGCAATGGAAGGATTCGGAATTTAATTTTTTCATAATAAATGTCAAATTCAGCGTAACAATATTCTTTATGCTTGCAGAATATCAGTTGATGGCATATATATTCTAGATACTAAAACTGAAACTCTAAATATGAACATTGTTAAGAAATCGAAATAAGATAATTAGAAATCATCATACTTATGGCATTGTCGTCTAGGCCACATAAATGAGACTCGCATAACTAACTTACACAAATGTGGAGACTTAAGTCTAATGGAATGGGCTTCATATGGTGTGTGCGAACCTTGTTTAAAAGGGAAGATGACTAAGAAACCTTTCAAAGGAAAGGGTCAGCATGCTAGTAGTACTTTGGAAATAATACATTCTGATGTATGTGGTCCAATGAGTGTTAAGACACATGAGGGTTTTGTCTACTTCATAACATTTATTGACGATTACTCATGATAATGTTATTTGTACCTTATGAGGCACAAGTTAGAAAGTTTTGATGCTTTTGAGGAATTCAAAACTGAATTAGAGTAACAGCTTGGGAAACGTATCAAGACCCTTCGATTTGATCAAGGCGGTGAATACTTAAGCCAGGAGTTTCTGGATTATCTAAGGGAATGGTATTTTATCACAATGGACACCTCTTTATACACCCCAACGTAATGGAGTATCAGAAAGGAGAAATCGAACCCTACTCGATATGGTTCAGTCCATGATGAGCCAAGCAAAACTCAACAAATCCTTTTAGGGTTATGCACTTGAGAGCGCAGATTATATTCTAAATAGAGTGCCCTCTAAATTAGTTGATCAAACTCCATACGAATTATGGTATGGTAAGAAACCCGCTCTTTCTCACCTGAGAGTTTGGGGATGTCCTGCATATGTTAAAAGGATAAGTTCAAATAAGCTGGGTGCTAAGTTTGATAGATGTCTGTTTGTAGGTTACCCTAAGGAGACTATAAGGTATACCTTTTATGATCCCATGGAACAAAAAGTCCTTGTTTCTAGAAATGCTCAATTCCTTGAGAATGAGCATATACTTGCGAAAGCTAGTGGGAACATTCTCAAGTTACGCACTGAAGTAGATAAACAGACAGTCATCTGATTATACCTACGCATGTTACACAAGATAGTGTAAGCATTGAACATCCTATTATAACATTGACATTGCGTATGTCAGGTCGGGCTCTAATCGCTCTTGAGCGATACAGGTTTTTCATCATTGATGATAAACATCTCTTCCTTATGGAAGATGATGAGCCCAAGACTTACAAGGAAGTAATGGAAGGCTCAGAATCTGATAAATGGCTTTCAACCATTAGATCGGAGATGGACTCCATGTACGAAAATCAAGTTTGGAACTTGGTTGATGCTCCAAGTGGGATTAAGCCCATAGGATGTAAGTCAGTTTTCAAGAAGAAAATCGACATGGACGGTAAAATAGTTACTTATAAACCAAGGCTGGTTGCAAAAGGGTACAATAAATAAGAAGGCATTGACTATGATGAAACCTTTTCATCGGTGGCCATGGTGAAGTTTATCAGGATACTCCTTGCCATCACCGCTCATTACAATTATGAGATTAGGTAGATGGATGTGAAGACAACATTCCTTGACGGGAATCTGGACAGGGATGTGTTTATGACATAACCCGAGGATTTCACATCTAAGGATGGCTCTAAGGTATGCAAGTTGCAGAAGTCCATTACGGACTTAAGCAAGCATTGAGGAGTCGGAATGTTAGGTTGGATGAGACAATCTGAGAAATCGGTTTTGCATCAAATTCTAATGAGCCTTGTGTATATAAAAAGCTAGTGGGAGTGCAATCGTTTTCCTTGTATCATATGTCGATGACATATTATTAATAGGAAATGATATTCCTTTTCTTCAGACAGTTAAGACGTTGTTGTCAAAGAAGTTCTCTATGAAAGTCCTTGGAGAAGCAACTTTTATACTTAGTATTAAAATTTACCGAAATAGATCCAAAAGGCTGCTAGGTCTTTCACAAAGTACATACATAGACAAGGTTTTGGCTAGATTTAACGTTAAGCTATCAAGAAAGGGTTATCTCCCTATATCTCAGGGGATTAACCTTTCTAAATCTGAGTGTCCGAGAACAGAAGAAGAGAGATTGCACATGAATGGAATACCCTATGCCTCAATGCTAGGGTCCATCATGTATACTATGGTATGCACTCGGCTTGATGTCTCACATGCATTGAGTGTCACAAGCAGATTTCAATCTGATCCAGGTGAGAAGCACTGGATGGCCGTTAAAACTATCCTCAAGTACTTACGCGGGACTGAGGATATGTTTTTAGTATATGGAGATGGTGATCTCACTTTAAAGGGATACATAGATGCGCATTTTCAGTCTAACAGGGATGATTATAAGTCCTAGTCAAGTTATGAGTTTCTCTTTAATCGAGTGACAGTTGTTTGGAAGCGTTTCAAATAGGATACGACTGTCGATTCAACCACAATATTTGAGTACATAGCTACTTTAGAAGAGACTAATGAAGCTGTCTGGCTTAAGGGATTTATGGGTGATCTCAATTTGGTGTCAAACATTTTAAATCTGATAGTAGTCTATTGCGATAAGAATGGGGCTATTCCTCAAGCAAAGTAACCATGGTCTCGCTAGAAAAACAGATATGTTCTTAATAAATACCATCTCATTCAAGAGATAGTAGCCATAAAAGATATAAGTTTAGAATACATCCCAACGGATCAGAATCTAGCGATGGGCTAACAAAACCATTAACTCAGATTAAGGATGACCAGCATGTTAACGAGTATGGTATAAAGCACATGGCCAACTGGGTCTAGTGCAAGTGGGAGATAGTTACACATGATGTATGCTATAGAGGCAATTAGGGCGATATGTCTTTATTAGCTATCATGTACAAATAGTTTTGAATTATTAATATTAATTAAAGGCACCTATGTTACTTATCAGTGCTTTCCTTTTATTATTCTCTCTAGCATTATATATGTTTGAATATGTATATGTGCATTAATGAAACAAAGTTCGTGACTAATTTATAGCGCAAAAGTGCAAAGACATAGTGGGAGCTATGTGGAGTGAGAATTGCACATACGTGTTACTATTAATAGTCTAAACATCCCTAGTCGTAGTTTCATTGATACTGGATATCAATGAAGCGGATAGACTAGCATGTGTAGGCTTACTCCTTGGATTAGTTCCAAGCGACCGATCTAACAAGCTGAAGGTGGTACCTTGAGTTAACACATGAATGTATTCGGGCAATACATTGGAGATTGCCATACGACAGACACTCAGAAATAACTATATCCATGTATTGGTGTCATGTCTTATTGTAGTAATAGTATGAGTAACCTCAGACATGAGATACCGGTTACCTTATGTAGGAGTTGCTATACTTTGGGTCATACTTATTCATACCCTGGCGATCAGGATGACACATGTGATTATGGGTATAGCGATGATCACATGTTGGTAAGCTGTGTAGTCAAGATGGGATCCATCGCTCTTGATATAATAATATAAGGGAGATGTACCTTAGGGTCCCTTGTTGAAGTTACACACTTATAAACCTCTTATCAAAGTATACGATTGATGGAACGGGATTCTAATCAATCAAGATACAAAACCATTGAGTGCTGTTCTTCGTGAACAAGTCTAATTCCAGGATAGCTACGGCTATTACATGAGATGACACTTAATCCGAGCACAATAAACTAGATGGTACTTAACCTGATAGAAGGAGTGTATTGTACGAGTTACTACTACAGAACCGGATCAAGTCACAGGCACGTGACGTTTCAAGTATCGGGGGACCATACACCTTTGCTAGTAAGCCCATTTGATCGTCTAGAGCTATTGGGTTCCATAATGATCATGAACACTAAGCCTAAAGGTTCCCAAACGGGAAGCCAAGTTTAGGTTAACCTCTAGCAGCTCTATACTTTGGGATCCTATGAGGTCACACAATCTGGGTTTTTATCGAACCGTGTAAAGAACCTAAGGACTAGGTTTATACCGAAAATACAAGTTGTGAAATCAGTGAGAGGAATTTTTAATTGGTTTAATTGAATTAATAATTCAAAGGACTAATGAAAAGATAGGGGAAAATAGCCAAAGCGAGCAAGGGAATTTTCCCATTACAAGTGGGCCGTGAAAAGAACACATGTTGTTCGAGGTGGGGCCCGCATGGCTGCCCCAGGGGTTGAAAAGCTCGCGCGTAAGCGCTGCCTATGACAGGGCTTGCATGGGCCACAAGCCCAAGCTAGTGGTATATCAGGGAAGCCCGCTAGGGCTTCACTCATGTGGCCCGCGGGTCACCATGACCCGCGTGGTTGACCCACTATCCTCAGGATGGGTTTATCCCATCCCATGTAAATTTAGAGGGGGAGTCTAACACTCCCCCCATTTTTCCCTATAAATAGGCTTTCAAAGCCTCATTAATTATTAATACACACCAAAAAGCTTTGAACTTATTTTCTCTCTGATTTCTTTTCTCTTCTTCTTTTATTTTCCGAGATCCCCCATGAGTTTCTCTAAACAATTTGAAGAGTTCTTTTAGAAGGCTCTAAGTTTAAGTGAGATTTCAGTTTTGGTTTTCGAGTTTATTTACGAGTGGTCTAGTAACACCTGTTAATCGATGGGTTCTACCTCTCTGAGGTTATGATCGCTGAAGATCCGTGTGGTTCAAGTCATAGAGGCTCTCCTAGTTTAGAAGCTTGTGCTATCGGAATTTCTCGAAAGGGAATGCCACTGCAAAAAGAGAGATCAAGCACTCATCAACTAGTAATTCTTTAATCTTTCGATGCTAGGTTTCTTTTATATGTTTCATAAACCTAAAAGCATCTATGGAACATTTTAACCTAGATTATATCAATCATGGTATGCTTAGGAGATCTTCAAGTTAATTTTAAGTTTTTGAATTTCTACCTTGCAATCTATGCATGTTCAATTACTATCTTGATTAACCAACATCTTTGATGTAATGAAACTGACCAATAAGTCAGGGAAAAACATCAAGAAGCTAGTGAGGAGAAGTGAAGAATAGGAAGATACTATAGCATCCTTATCTCTTTATATCCGCTTTCTTCAAGAAAAGATGAGTCTCAGGAATGTCATAATAACAAGTTCACTAAACAATTAGATGAGTTAACTATTGAGATAATAGCTTTAAAGAAGAAACTGGTTCCTCCTCCAGCAAACGGTCAAACTTCGAGTAACCAAACTTGCAAATCTGAGAGGAAGAATTCCTTTGAAAAAAGAAAGCGAGCCATCCCCAAGAAAAAGTAGCATGTGGTTTATGTGGAAAAGCTAGACATGCTACAGTCCTTTGAGGAATTAAAATAGTTTTTATGACGAGTATGACTGGACTAACTTAAGCACTGCTAACAAAGGAGGACCCAACTCAAAGGCATGAGTACCTAAGAATACGTAATTGTTTTGCAGGTGAGCCATGGATAGCGGTTACTTAAGGCATATGATGGGAGATGAAATCCAGTTCATCTTATTGGAGTGCAAAAGAAATGGAAGTGTTAGTTTTAGAGATAACCAAAAAGGCAAGATTGTAGTCTGGGGAACTATTGGTGCCTGTCCTTCAATCAAAGATGTTTCTATGGTATAAGGACTCAAGTTCAACTTGCTCAGTGTAGCCAATCTTTGTGACAAAGGTAAAAAGGTTACATTTAACTCGGTAGGTTGCTTAGTTATTGACTTTAAGACCGAATCAACTATACTCTTTTCTCCTAGAATTAATAATGTATACATAATTGATATATCCCCGGGCTCCACTAATGTTTGTCTTGTATCTAACGAGGATAATTTGTTGCTTTAGGACACAAGGTTGGGTCATATAAATATGAAAATTCTATCTAAAGTGGGCAAAAAGCAACTAGTTATGGGTTTACCTAGCATCAACTATGAGAAGGATAAACTTTGCTCTGCTTGCTAGCTCGGTAAGCAAGTTAAAAAATCATTTAGTGCAATTAATCACATAGTAACTAAGCGAGCATTGGAGCTCCTCTATCTAGATCTTTTAAGCCAAGTTCATCCTATGAGCATGGTTGGTAAGAGATTCTCGTTGATGGTTGTGGATGACTTCACAAAATTCACTTGGGTAGTCATACTGAGTAGCAAAGATGAAACATATGAATCTTTTATCAAACTTAGTAATCGGATAATGAACAAAACATGAACTAAAATGGATGTGAATTTGAGAATTTCCATTTCGAAGAATTCTATTCAACACATGGTATTGAACATAACTTTTTCTCCTTATACTCCGCAACAAAATGGGGTTGTATAAAGGAAGAATAGAACATTAGTTTAGATGGCTCGATCCATGTTGAGTGATAACAATCTACCAAAGTACTTTTGGGGACAAGCTTTTAAAACAATATGTTATATCATGAAACGGTTTTTAATTTGCCAAATTCTTGAGAGGACACCCTATGAGCTTTCGCGAGGGTAAAAGCATAAGATTGGTCATCTAAGATCATTTGGCTGTAGGTGATTTATTCTTACCACAAAGGAGCTGCTAGAAAAGTTTGATCCAAAGGCTGATGAAGGTATTTTTCTAGGATACTCAACTAATAGCAGGGCATATAAAATATATGTCAAAATAATCAGCCTATTAAAGGAGTCTATGCATGTAGATTTTTATGAAACTACTAATGTAAATAGACGTCCATTTGATGATGATGATGAAGGAGTAACCCGGCAAGAAAGTCCACTCAACATGTCACTATATATCCTACTTAACCAAGCACAAGAACCTGAAGCTAAGGGAGTCAAAGAAGATGATTATTTTTTTATCAACTTCAATGAAGGGGAAGATCAACCTTAGCTCAATAACTAAATGAAGACCCTCCAGCTGTAGTAACTAGTTTACCAAGGGAGATTATATCTCATTGCAAGAATCCGCTTGAAAGCATTGTTGTTGTTGTTCGTAATCCAATAATGATACGAGGTCAGCTCAGCTAGATGATGAGCCATCTAGCTTTCATCTCATTGATTGAACCCAAGAAGTTCAAAGATGGAGAAGGAGATGATTATTGGATGATCGCGATGTAAGAGGAGCTGGATCAATTCTAGTGTAATGATGTTTGGGATCTAGTTCTAAAGCCCAAAGGACAATCAATTATAGGTACCAAATAGGTTTTCAAGAACAAGCTTGATGAAAATTGCATTATTGTCAGGAACAAGACCTGACTTGTTGCTCAAGGCTACAATTAGCAACAAGACATCGATTATGATGAAACTTATGCTCCTGTAGCTCGACTTGAAGTAATTCTAATTCTGTGTGCTTTCGCATCCCATATGAACTTTAAATTATTTCAAATGGATGTTAAGAGTGCATTCCTGAATAGATTCATTCAAGAGGAAGTTTATGTTTGCCAGCCTCCAGGCTTTGAAGATCCAAAGAATACTAAGCATGTCTTCAAACTAAAAAAATCTCTCTACATATTGAAGCAAGCTCCAAGAGCTTGGTATGAGTGGCTGACTAATTTCCTTATCAGCAAAGGCTATGAAAGAGGGAAATTAGATACAGTTCTGTTTATCTATTGAAGAAAAGAAGATGTGTTGCAAGTACAAATCTATGTTGATGACAAGATTTTTGGAACAACTGATGAGAAGCTATGCAAAATGTTCAGCAAGCAAATGAAGAGCGAGTTTGAAATGTCATTGATGGGAGATCTCAACTTTTTCCTTGAACTTCAAATCAATTAAAGTGAAGATGTTTCATCAGCCAAGAAAAGTATGCCAAAGAAGTCCTAAAGAAGTTTGATATGGAGCATTCAAAGCCAATATCCACTATTTAATATGTTGTGTGATATTGTGCATGTTATCAAGTTGACCCCAGAGAATTTCACTTAGAAACTATTAAGAGAAATCTCTGGTATTTGCTAGGTTCTCCTGATGTAGGTCTGTTGTAGTCCAACAGCTCAGATTTTACTCCAAGATGATTCATAGATGCTAACTATGGGAGAGACAAGCTCGACAAGAAAAGTACCACTGGAGGATACCATTTCCTTACAGAATGTCTTATCTCATGGTAAAGTAAGAAGCAAACTTCTGTTGCATTAAGTACAACTGAAACTGAGTACTTAGCGGCAGGAAGTTATGTAACACAACTTCTATGGATTAAGTAGTGACTGGAGGTTTATGGTATAAAGTCAAAATGCCTTAAAGTTATGTGTGATAATAAAAAGCATAATTGACATATCTAAGAATCCAATTTAACATTGTAGGATTAAGCATGTCAATATTACACATCACTTCATAGGGTATCATGTGCTAAGGGGAGATGTCAAATTGGAATATGTTCCTTCTGAGGAACAATAGCTGATATATTTACCAAACCTTTGCCAAGGAGCAATTAGATGTTTTAAGGCACCTTATTAGAATGCCGAATCCCATATGAAGAAAAATTAAGAAATATAGCTAAGTGCTAGAGGTCAAATCTTAACTCATCCAAATGAGGTAACATGTATTTTAAAGTAATGCTGTGAGATTAAATTTCGCTATTAAAACTCAAAAACCCACATTTTTCAAAGGACTTTTTTGAATTGGAACCATCTGCTGCTAAACTCAGTGTTTACAATGTCGATTAATTAAGTCTTAATCTCAACATTGATTTTAATCTTTCATTTTGCGAGCGCCACGTATCACTGCAAGTTGAAGAGGTCTATAAAAGCTGCAGTTTAAAAAAGAGAGAAGCTACTTGCATCTTTGAAATCTCAATCGTTTTCATCTACAAAGAACCCTAAATCTCTTTCTCTTAAATTCCTTTTTATTCTGCAATGGCGAGAACCAAATCAATCTTTATCCTTCAAGGTAATTCGAAGAGAAGTATCAATGTGAATGCTGAGAGAAAGTAAGAGAAGATCACGTTCCCCACTGAAATGGTCTTCACCAAGGTTCAATGGGGCTTGAACTTGGATTTTGGCCCCATTTATGAGGTGGACTATGAAAGTCTGTTGAGGAACAAGATCCTTCACAAAGTGATCAAGCAGAAGAATCCGAGTTAGTTTCTTCAACTTGAAGGACCAGCCATTGTTGGCTTGATTAGAAGCTTTTTTCAAACTCTCTAACCATCCAAGGGTATAATGATGTCCTTTTTGTGGAAATCGAAGGGAACTCCCATTTAATCTGCTCTAGGCTTATAGGAAGCATTCTGAATATGCCATGCTAGGGTACTCAACTCTGAAGAAATGGAGATGAGGGTGTTGTAGCAATTCTTGAAGATTGGGAACTCCTTGTCGATTATGGGTTTGACGAGATTGCTGCTTCTAAAATAAGCTGGGCAATAAGGGCATGCCATGAACTAGTGGTGAAGCTGCTGTTACCCAAGATGAGATCTCTCACCAGCTACACTTATTTCAAGATATGTGTGATATACCATATGGTAGAGGGTAAGAAATTACACTGGCCAGTGATGATTCTTCATTACTTGACCAAAACTACTACCGTTTACCACTATGGCTATTTTATCACAGCTTTGATGAAGGCGGTGAAGTTGGACATCACCTTGTTCATCGGGAGACAATTATTTCGGTGAAGAAGAGTTTAATGATGATGCACTTCAGCAAGCTATATCATGATCAGGTGCATACTAGGTACACCAAAGCTCAAGATGCCAAAAGAAAGGCTAAGGTTGTACCAACAATATTCCTTGTGAATATTGCTAAGGAGGATGAAGACAGCTTCATGGTTAACTTTGAACAGAGTAGTGAGGACACCAATGAAAATATCCCTATATCTGCAAAGATGGAACCAATTTCTACCGAATATGCTCAAACTTCTCCAAGACCAAAAGCTACTTCCTCAAGGGCTAAGAAGAGCTCGATAAAAAATAGGGCACAAGATAAGCCTGCTAGCCCCTAGCAAGGCAAAGGAAGTAAATGAAGGCCAAGACTCGCGTTCAAAATGAAGTTGAGGTGAAACAACAAGCTGAGGAAGAAGAGGATGTTGTAGAGGTAGCGGAAACCTTGTACCAATGAAAGTTCAAGTTAGATGTGTTTAAAGAGTGTGAAGGTCAAGCGGACTCTAAGAAAAGCAAAGACGACCCTAAAACCATTAGCCATGGTGTTGCAGCTCATGTTGATGAGTGACCAACAAAGCTAAGTAAACTCAGTGCAAGTGCATTGCCACCAACAGACCCCAAGGAAAAATGTACAAGTGGTAAGTAGTGATGAGGATGTTGGAGACACCATAGAAATCCTTAATCAAGAAGAATATACTCTAGGATTCCCACACCTTCTTCCACTCAGGCTGAGACTCTTACTACTCAGTCTGAAGTATCTCAAGCTAACCCATCCTTGGGTCAAATAGCTAACCCAAAGGTACTCTTAAATCCTTCCCTCGTTTCTTTTATAAATCCTGAAGTACCTTCTTCTCCTATAAATCCTTCAAAGTCTATTCCTGTAAATCCTTCAAAATCTATTCCTGTAAATCCCTCAATTTCTATTCTTGTAGATACTGAAGTTCCTACTCCTTACGTAAATTCTCATTCTCAACCTTCAAATGCTGTAAATTCCTCAATTGATATTCCTTCTACTCCTAACCAAACTCAAGATTCTTTCTCTCTTCCACCTTCTCCACATCAAACTCCAATAATTCATTCTCTTGTGAAGTTTGAATCAACCCTTATTTCTTCAACTATACAAACTTCTAAACCAACCATTTCTTCGAACCCATCCTCTACCCCCTCTAGTCCCTTTGAACAGAGAAGTTCCTAATGCTAAGAACTCCGCTCAACATGGAAAAGTGAGTAAGGAAGTTATTAAGGTACATTTTACAGCCAGTGAAGTACCTCCCTCTAGTAGATAGCTAGTCTAAGAGGACTAGCTTGGCTTATTCTGCCATCTTGGTACAGATAAGAGAGTTTGTAATGAAGAAATTTTCAACACTCAAGCCTGGTGCTGAATTAGATGGGATACTAAGCAAATTGCTACTTGTTGAAGAATTGACAGACTTATATGCAAAGGCTAAAGCTAAGCTACCTAAGTTCAATGAACACTCAAGCATACCCTCTAAATATATCTACTTATAAGAGTTTGAGAAGATTCAAGGTAGTTTGTTTGTTAGTCGCAACCACTTAGCGAAAGAAAGTGCCAAAAGCTTAGTGGATAAGATGGCCTTCATCTTAATCGGCTTATCCAATTTTGCTGCTCAACTCAGCGCAGTTGTTACATCTATCCCCACGTCTATTGCTCTCACTTACGCGGTAACAGGAAAGATAAAGGGTAGTGTTGATGCTGCTACTAATCAGCTAAGTAGCTTGAATAGTACTATGGAAACTCAAGCTACACAGTTTCATAAGTTTGGTGAAGAACAAGCCAAAATAAAGAAGAGTACAGACTGTAAGATCGATAATGTGCTTAAAGAGGTGGAAGTCACCAAATATATGGGGCATAGTATGGTGAAGCTAATGGAGAACTTGTCAAAGCTAATGATTGAATATGATAAGAAGATTGATCATGTCATAAGGACTATTGATGAAGTAACCAAGAAAATTGGTAAGTAGCTTGTGCTGAACATTGACTCTCTTATTGACAAGCTTGCTGTTGTTTGCAAAGAAGTCAATGAAAACATGGATGACTATATCAAGAAGGTGCAGAAGGCCATTTTTGACGTTATGAGCAAGATTTTCCCAATAAACTGGATAACGATCTCTCAGTGCACAAAAAGTCAAATTTGCTCAAAGTAAAAATCGAAGATGTACAGAAGAATGTGGATCAGCTAGTGACAACTAGAATGAATGATGCAAGCAATATTTACTTCACCGCAAGATCTATACATTAATATGCCCTAGGATCCTTGACATGGAAGTGAATCCGAAGATCGCATTATCTGCTCCAAATTTCAAAGATCTGTTGATAATTTGAAAGCAAGAGGATTTTTAGTTTGTTTCTCCCCCAACTGAATGATCATGATTTCTGATCAGATTGCACATCTTTCCAAGTTCCATCACTTGTTTCTCCCTGAGCTGAATGATCAAGATTTCCTCACAACAAAGGGAAAAGAGATACTGCAGTAAGAGATTTCTCCATTGATAATTGGAAAGCAAGCGGATTTTCAGTTTGTTTTGGACTCATTTAATGTCTGTCCTGAGCAAATCGTAAAAGACCAGATAACAAAAGGGGAGAAGGTAGCTGAAGATGCACTCAAAATTACAAATTTGAATAAGTCTTTTCTTCCATATTTGCTAAAGCTTCCTCAGCATCAACATCAACATCAATAATAACAACAACAAAATCAATCAACTCTATCTTCTACTCATCCCAAAAGCTTTGAACAGCTATCTTCCTCACATTAGCGCAAATAAGCTACAGTATAGAATATAGGCCAGACTTGTAATAGGTCCTTATTGTAAACTTAATACAGAACACAATTTGTGTACTGACCAAGAATTTTTTAATATCTATGAAAATTACAAGTTGTGCTTAGTCAAGTTAAGAGCTTCTTAACTTCCTATTTTACTATATATGTATGTTATTTCTGCTAATGAACTGATGTAGGAATATATACAAATAACAACCTCAAAGAAAAGATGAAGTAAGATAAAGTCCCAAATCAAAGAAAATTCCTCTAAATATGAGGGAGTTGAGCTGACTGAAGAGAATGCACTAAGTATGGAGAAGTCATCACTCAGCATGAGGGAGTCTTACAATAGCTATCAGGAATTCCTATATCTTTAAACTATTTATTCAATTAATCTTTTTTACTACCAAGATTGTTATCTGTTCTAAAATGTGTGAGATTGTTGAACCCAAGTTAATATTAACTCCCAGTATGTAAAACCTTTTGGAAATAATAGTCGGATTAGGATAGTGAAATTAATTGAGTACTAAATAGACTCTTATTTGATCAAGGTTACTTGTGGGTGTTTAAGGGAAAACAACTCAGTTTACCAAGTTATTAAGTTATGGCTTAGAGTAAGAAAAGCTGAGCTAAGCATAGTATTACATAATTTACAAGATATAGACTCAGTGAAGCTGAGTTATCTTTTATTTATAGAGGCTGAGTTATTTCAGCACTTAGAGAAATATATGATACATATGTGATAAACGGTTTCTGTGAGGAACGAAATATTCCTTTGATGCTTTTCAAGAGAAAAGGCATTGAAATTAAAGAGAATATTCAAGTGGTCTCACTACAAAAAGGTGTTAATACGGAATGTTGGAGAATTCTCACTAAAGTCCAAGATAAAAGGAATCCTCTGACATGCGCCGTTTTCTCTGTATGCCCGTGACTCTCTACAACATCAACAAATCAACCATTCACAAAATTCCACGTTACATCTCGCACGGCTCTATATTAAAACGGATTACTTGAAGACAACCATGTTTTTGACGCATTGGATTAATAGAATAATCTCACACTTCAACATTTGAAATCTTTGTATCTAAATGTCCTCGAATTCATTTAAAACGGGTAAATTCGAAAGATTTAAAGAGAAGAGAAATTGAAGAAATTGTCAGGACGAGAAGTTTGCAATGCCTACTTCCAAGACCTTCAACTATAAATTAAAGGCAGGTGCATACTTTCAAACTTAGTGAATCACCTCAAATTTATTAATGAGTTGAAACTTAGTTCAATCATTCACAGCTTTCATAAATTCTAAATCAAGCAATCAAGCAAACACAAATTGTTCCATCTGTTTTCACTTGAGATTCAACATTGTAAAGGATTCAACGAATTTTATTAGTTGAAATCCTTTGTTTGCTATTTCTTTTAGAAATCTGAGTTACAATTTAGGAAGAGTACCTAAACTGTGTTTGAGAGGTAGTTAGAAAGGAATGTACTTTCTATAATCTTGTCTACCCACTGTAAAGGCTTCTCTACCTAAGGAAGGAAGGAAAACACAAGTGTATTAAAGCTAGGAAAGGAATCCGGGGACCAGAGGTAGGATATGGGCTGAACAAGGATAAAATCTCAAGTGTTATAATTCTGACCTTATTTGCTTGTGTTTATTGTGTTCATCTCATCCATTATTCTCTCTGTTTTACAAGTGTTGCTTGAAAACCAATATGAGCCGAGTAAAGTACTCAGGAATGATTGAAGATAAACTATGCTAGCAAAGTTGAGCAGTTTATGGTTTTTAGACCCATCTCAGCATGTTTAACTCAATACGCATCTACAAATTGAACTTGGACAAGAATTTTATAAATCTTAAAAAGAACCAAGTAAAGCATTTACCCCCCTCTACTGTTTATATCAAGCCGTTTAGGAACAACAAATCGGATGATGGATTTGTAGGTTTATGTTTTCTGATGAGTTTTGAATTTTTGGAGTGAGATCTCCAATTCAATACTTACTAAAGGAGGACTATGGAGATATAAAATAAATTGCAGTGTATTCGAAAGAAGGAAGAAGAGAATGACTAGGAATAGAATTGAAAAAGTAAAAAAATTTCTCAAAATATTAATTGAAAGATGAAATGTTTCATTTCCATAAAATTCCCAATAAATTTTGCCAAATCTCTTACTACTTCTAGTCCAAAGGCCTCGAAGACTTACGACACTCAATTAGTGGCCATAGTTTTTCAAACAGTGCTACAAATTCACTTACACTCTGATAACTAATTTAATTTTTTTAATTAATTTTGTGTAACAACAATGTCATTATACAATTTCGTGTCTAAATTACCTTAGCGAGTACAATAGGTATGTTTATTTTATTACCAAGATGTTACTTTGCAAAATTTATTATTAAACTTCCAATCACCAAGACATTGATGATGAAAGATGTCTTGATAAAAGTTACCCTAAATATCTTGTTTTGAAAGAAAAATCTTATTTTATTTGGGGTTATTTCATATTCATGATTTTCTTACAATGTCTAATTTGTATTAAGATTTGTTTCTATCGGATTGCAAGATCTAGTTTTTCTTATTGATACTTTGAAATGAAATATTTAATTAAAGAAAACAAACTAACTAAATTAATAAAATATCTTACAATTTAGTTCTAATTCGTTGAAAACTCTACCTAATAATAATAAAAAATTTAAATGTTTCCTATAATTTATAATAATCTAATTAAATCAACTAATATTTCATCTTTCAACGAATGAGACTGGTTAAGATCGACCAAGATTCGAGCGTAATGGCGGAATCCTTCCCTTTTCATATTTTTATCGAAACAAAGAGGGACTTTGATCCCACTAACTATGTCTTACATGATCCATCGACTCCAAAATCCCAATATACACTATAAAGACAAATTTAAACATGCGAAGTTGTAAGTCTATAATTTGAAAAATCAAAGAACAGTTTCCACACTCTCATACACATAATCCCAGGCACCATATTCAAATTACCACATTTGAAAACTATAATAATCTGAGATTTCATGGGCATAATGATATGATAAAAGCCTTTGCACATAGAGATCAACTTCTGATAAACTTCAAGATTCGAAGTAGCTGAAAGCTTAGCTTTTAAATTAACATGTTACTAGTGAGACACCCCTTAGTAAGGGTTTTCTCCATACAATAAAATATTAACAAGATGTAATACGTTATTCATAGAGCTACTACCCAACCTGTATAGCTTTATAGCCATTACCAAAGCTTCTTAATTTACCTTCCCATGACAAGTCTCTTTGAACTAGGAAAACTATCCTTGCAATCACCGCTGTAAATGATTGCTCGAGAGGGATGGTATCGACATGCATCTTGTAAGGAACCAGCGAAACACAATCAAATATGAAATAGAATAAGATAATGATTGGCTTTGGAAAAAAGCCTTACATTCTCTTTAATAAAATTTTTTACATTCGTTGCCTTCTAGAGCACAAGCAACTAACTCATACCAATTATTTTTCATGAGCTTAATAAAAAAACATACTACTCAGCCTCATATAGACTACAAATCTGCGAAAAAATTTTTAGGTTGTTTTTCATAAACTTCCACAACCAAATTAAGAACTGCTTTTTAAAGTAAAATAAATGAAAACATTCATTGATTGTTTTTCACGATCTTTCACACCCAAACCCACAAGTTGTTATTCAAAGTAAAACAATCAAAAAACTTCTAGCGGTAATTTTTCATTTGTTTTTCAAACAAGAACAACTTTTTATAATTTCTTATCCTTAAAAATTTGAATAAAAATATAATAGACCTATAAGATCGCTTATCAATTATAGGACAACTATATGATATTTATAATACAATACCTATGTAATAGTTATTTAGTGTTTATAAGAAGTACTATATATTATTTGCTTGAAAATTGTAATAAAACTGTGTTCTTATTAATCTATAAGACAACTATTGTATAACTTTAACACTATAGTTTTCTTATAGTTTAGAAAGTAAATTATTAATATTATTATTGATTTTTTTTATAAAAAAGGAAAAATAAATTCTAGATGCAAATGTTTAAATATCTAATAGTTTGATAGATATATGATAAATAAGAAATAAATCGTTCGTTTATATTGGAACTTGAACACAAATCTATTTTTTTCCAATAATTTAGCATATGTTTTGTAACACCCAAAGTTTCTAAATTTTGATATTGGTATATTGTTAAAATAGTAAAGGAATGACAAGAAAAAGGTAAAGTTCTGTAATAGTAAAATGGAGTGAAGTTTGACAGACAGTCAAACTTTGACCCAAAAGTATGCAACTTCAAACCAAACTTTTGTATAATTATAATTCATACAAGAAAGAATATATAAGCTATTATGGAAGTGTAGAGATGGCACTAAGAATGGTTAACTATGAAGTTATTGTTTTCATTGATTACACTACTGTATTTATACTGTACATGATTGTATTATAATGGAAATAAAATTAATATTAATTAATGGTATTGATGATGATTGAGCTGTGGTTATCCCTTTATATGAGGACTTTATTTTGTTCAATCTTTGACTGATTTCTTAACACTCCCCCTCAAATTAAGTAGTGGGGTCTCCAATACTAAATTATTTGAGGACCTCAAGAAAACTTTGTCCGATGATAGCTTTGGTGAGTATGTAATCTAACTGGTCATATGGCCTTACGAAGAGAAGTTCAATTATGTCATCTTCCAATTTCTCTTTTATGAAGTGCCAATCTACTTCCACATGTTTAGTTGTATCATGTTGAACTGAATTTTCTGAGATAATGATTGCTGCTTTGTTATCATACATGAGTTTGCTCGGAGTATAAGGTGGAAAACCAATTTCCATCATGATCCATATGATTTTTGTTATTCCCTTGGCAATACCTTGGAATTCTTTCCGCACTTGATAGTGCAACCACCTTTTATTTGTTACATCTCCAAGTTACCAAGCTTTCCCCGACCATTGTGAAGCATCCCGCAGTTAATTTTTGATCATTTGGTCCTCCCCAATCTTCTTTAGTATATCCATCAACTTCTAAATGCCCATTGTTTCTGAAGATGATTCCATGGCTTGATGTGCCCTTTAGATATCTCAAAATTTGTATGACTGCCTCCATGTGATCTTCTTGTGGTTGGTGCATAAACTAACTTACAATTCAAACCTCATAAGCTATGTTAGGTCGAGTATGAGATAAGTAAATCAATTTTCCCATAAGTTGTTGGTAACTATCCTTCTTAGTTGAACTGGAATCCCCATTGATTCTTAGCCCATTATTCATTTGCAGTGGTGAATCTGATAGTTTGCAATCTATCATTTCTGTTTCTGCAATAAGGTCAAGGATGTACTTCTTTTGAGATATGAAGATCCCTTTGTTTAACCGCAATACTTGTATCCCCAAGAAATATTTTAATCCTCCAAGGTCTTTCATTTCAAAGTCTGAAAACAAATTTTCCATCAAATTTACCATCTCTTCAGTGTCACTCCATGTTATAATCATGTTGTCTACATAGATTATCGAGCATGTGATCAACTCTCCTCTCTTCATAAAAAACAAAGTGTGGTCGGAGTTACTTTGTTTGTACCCGTATTTCTTCATTAATACGGTGAATCTTCTGAACCAAGCTCGTGGGGATTAAAGCCCGTATAGTACCTTTTAAAGTTTGCATACTTTCCCCTCTTTGAAATTCATCGGTGAAGCCTTGTCGAGGTTCCTTGTACACTTCTTCCTTCAAGTCACCATGTAGAAATGCATTCTTCACATTAAACTGATGTAGTGGCCAGTCCCTATTCACTATAATTGAGAATAAGATTCGAATTGCATTGATTTTTGTAACGGGAGAAAATGTTTCAGAATAATCAATTCTATAGGTCTGCATGTACCCTTTTGCTACAAATTGAGCTTTATGCCATTTTATAGTGCCATCTACTTTGTATTTTATTGTAAAGACCCATTTGCATTGTACTAGTTTCTTTCTAGGTGGGAGCATGCATTTCTTCCAAGTGACATTTCCTTTTAGTGCCTTCATTTCTACATCCATAGCTACTCTCCACTCTTCCCTTTGCTTGGCCTCTTGAGCATTTGTGGGAATCTCTTGAGTGTAGAGTGTCATAGTAAATGCTCTTGCTTTCTCTAATAGGCTCTCCCTTACAAGGTTTCCAATAGGATACCTACTAGAGCGAGGAATGTGTTTTGGTGTAAATCTCTTTGGTGGTATTCCATGATTACTCTTGGGAGCCAGAGGATAAACATTTTCTCTAGGTTGTTCAAGGTTAGTCTTAATAATATTATAATCTAATTCAAAGATGGGAACTAGGCTGAGTAGTTCATTTACCACTCATTGGACATCATAAGAAGATTGGCTATTAGTGGGCCGAATGTTGTTAGTTTGTCTTATGTTGATAAGTAACTCTAGTGATTGCTAGCCTAGAGCTGGTAGCATAGGTGAGATGGTGGCTGATATTGGTGACTGTTGGGATGAGTTTAGGTTAGCATCTATTATATCTAACTAAGTAAGTGAACTAAAAGTGTTCTCCCCTAGATCATGAGGTTGGCTATGATAATAGAATTCATATTCAAGAAAGGTGTAACCCATAGTGACATATATTCGATGATGAGTTGGACTGTAACAGCGATATCCTTTTTGATAGAGTGCATACTCGATAAATAAACATTAAAGAGCACATGGATCTAGTTTGGAACGGTCATTTCATGGTATATGCACAAAGATAGAGCACCCAAATATTCGAGTAGGTAATGTAAGATGGGGTGGTACTTGTGTTTGGGTTTCCAAAATTTGTAATGGGGATTTATGATCAAGGATTTTTATGGGTAAGCGGTTTATGTGGTAGACAAATGTGGCTACAGCTTTTGGCTAAAAAAATTTACAACATTGGATTCAATCATTAGGGCTCGTCTCATTTCTAGTAGAACTCGATTTATTCACTTAGTCACCCCATTTTATTGAGGTGTATTTGGGCAGGTTGTTTGATTAGTAAGACCTTTGATTTGGAAATTTTTTTTCATGGTATGGTTTATGTATTCCCCCCAATGTCAGGTTAATGGATTTTAATTTTCCTTTAAAACTAGGCTTAATCATGTAAAAGAAATGAACAAATTTGTCACACACTTCAGATTTGTGTTTGAGAAAGTATAAACATGTCATTCAGAATAGTCATCAATAAACAGAACAAAGTATTGAAAACCATTAGATTGTGGTGATGGGTCCCAAACATCTGAATGTATCAAAGAAAAAATTTCTTTTAGTCTAATATTATTTCAGACAAAGGTACTTCCATGACTTTTGGCGAAAACAAAGGTTTCACAAGTTTAACCCAAATTATTATTTTTAAAAATTGATGTAAATAATGAATGAAGGTAGCTAAGGGATTGGTGACCTATATGTCAATTCCATAACTAGATTTGGGTATGACGTGTCCCTCGAGAGAGTAGGGCAATTCCTGGGTGAGTGACCTCATCCACATAGTAAAGACCCCCATGGTCAGTACCACGCCCAATGATCTCCTTTGTATGAATGTCCGACAAAAAGCAAAAATGAGGATATATTAGGAAAACATAGTTTAGTTCTCAAGTTAAATGACTTAGAGATAACGATTTGTAAGATAAAGAGGGAACATAAAGCTAATTTTTTAAGGTAATTTTTAGCGAAATGGTAATTGACCCTTCTCCTTTGACCTCGACTAGTCTCCCATTTGGGGTTTCATTATGGATTCAAGAGGGACACATGGTGTTGAAAAGGTTGGATGGGTCATTGGTCATGGTATTCGTAGCCCCATAGTATAGAATCCATTGGGTTTGTGGACAGGACTTGGTTTTCGTGGGTGAACTTAGCTTTTTATGATTGGTATTTGAATGGTAATTTGGTTTTGTGGGCTCGGTTGGATTCATAGGTGGGCTTTATTTTGGCTTTGTAAGTATGCAAGATGGGCTTTAGGTGGGTTTGCATGGGAATTATTTAGTGGGCATATGGGAATTATTTAATGGGCTTGTTGGCTTGTGGGAAGGCTTATATACGGGTAATGGGATTGAGGATGGCATTAAGTCTCATTTGGGTTTTTGGTGTTAGGCTTTGAGGGTTGATTTAAGGTATTTAAGAGATCATCTTCCCTCATCTCAGTTCTAGGGTTCATACTATCTCCTCCTCTTAAGTTGTTGCTATGGTTTTTTCACCTAAGCCTTCGCCGCTACTCCTAGTGGATTCATTGTTGCCGGTGGCATTGTGGTCACCTTCGCCATGGCTCTTGGTGACTTCGCCATTGTCAACACTATTTTGGTAGCTCACGGTGTCTTCATGCACTATGATTGCAACTTGGGATTTGTCTTCTTTCCACCATGGTAGATAACTAGTCAACTCGAAGCACCCTTTTCTGGTATGCTTACTCACTTTAATGTGAGTGCAAAAGAGCTTCAATTTCTCCTCTCGCGATGATGATTTCCACTGCATTTCAGTTGAATCTTAGTAGTCCCACGGTCTTGACCTCCACTACATCTCAATGGGCTCTGAGTGGTGTTCCTTTCTAGTCTAAAACCAGTTTCTGTTGCCTTCGAATTTTGTTGCTAAGCAAGTTCCGATTTCACTTGAGGGGGTGATTTCTCTGTTTGATTTGGCTTTGAAAATTTGTTGTCTTGTAATTTCTCTTCTTATATTTGCGTATGCTGCCTACATTGATGGTAATGGATCCTATTTTAATATATCTCTTTCAACAGTTTTATATTGGTCATCTATGGGTGCAAGAAATTGAAACAACCTCTATTTGGATATAATTTGATTGTATTTGAAAATTTCATCGACATCCTTCATGGGATTGGGTTATTTCCTATCAATACTCATCCAAATGCTTTGTAATCTGCTCCACAGACCTTCAATGGTTTCGCTGCCTTGTGGCATTATGCTTGACCTAATGTGAAGTTCATATATTTGAAATGAGTCTACCCCTCTTCCATATGTGATTACTAATCCATCCCATAGCATTTTTGCAGTTGGATATTGAACAATATTGTTGATCAATGATGGCTCAATATTCTGAATAATCCATGTGAATACTACTTGATTTGCTTGTTGCCATTTAGTGAATGTTGGGTCTATTTCTTCAGGTTGTTTGTTTTTTAAATGGTGCCCTTTTCCTCTTCTCACAATTGCCTTTCTGATGAGAACAACCCAAAAAGGATAATTTTCATTATTTAATTTGAAGCAATCAAAAGGCAATTGGATTCATTTGGTTGGTGATTTCCTAACCCGAGCTTGAGAAGATTAGCAATTTGCGATTGGGGCTTTCTGACATTTTTTGTTTCATTTTTGGTTTTCGTGTTGTGGCAGGTTTGTATTGGGACGATGATGAGATTTTTCTAAGTCTTAGAGGATCAAAGACTCTGCTATGGTACCATGTAGAGATGGAACTTAGAATGAATAACTTTGAAGTTATTGTTTTCATTGATATATTCTGATATTACACTATTGTGTTTAAACTATACATGATTGTATTACAATGGAAATAAAATTAATATTAATAAATGGCATTCATGATGATTGAGCTATGATTATTCCCTAATTTGAGGACTTTATTTTGTTCCATCTTTGACTGATTTCTTAACAGGAAGCTTATAATCAAATGTATATGTTGTTTTTTTACAAAATTTAAATACAACAAAGTGGTTCAAAATAATCAAGAAATGATGTTATAGTTAATAAATAAGTTGGCCAAGGACTTAATGGAATTTTAACGGTCAAGATATTTTTTTATATACACCACTTCTCCTCCTCCTCCTACATGTCTCCTTCTTCTTTCTTCTCTTCTTCTTCTTCCTTATAAAAATTTTCCTAGCCTTAAAAACTTTCGATTTTTTCATTTTAAATTCGAATTCTTTTTAGAAATCGATCTTTAAGCCTTCTATCATCATTAATTTATGTAAAACAAGGTTAGAAGAGAAAGAAATTAGGTGTTATGTTTTGGATGAATAGTAACATGAACTTGAGGTAAGTGGTTTTTAAGAAAATTGAAGTTAAATTAGTAGAATTCAAGGTAGATTAAGCATATTTAAAGTATTATAAGGCTTATTCAAGTAGTATTATTGTTAGACATGATGTATGCACTAGAAGCAATTAGGGCGATATATCTGTATTAGCTATAATGTACAAACAATTTTGAATTATTAATAATCATTAAGGCATCTTTGATGCTTATCAATGTTTTCTATTTTTTTATTATATCTCCCTGGTATCATAAATGTATAATGTTTAATATGTATATGCACATTGACGAGAAAAAGTTAATGACTGCTTCATAGTGTAAAAGTGCGAGGACATGGTGGGTGTGAGCAGAGGACACGGAGCGGTGGGCCGAGAGCGCGCGGGATGATAGGCACGGTCCACCGGGGTGTTCGAAAAAGAAAGCACCGGGTCTGGGACCCGGGGAAAAGGTTTAAAAAGAGAAAAAGGCGAAAACGTTTAAGATGGGTTCAAACCCGAATCCGTCATCTCTTAGTGTGGAGTCGCCACCTGGATTAGCTCTTTCCAGGAATTAGAATCCTGTGAGGCTTAATGTCCGGGGGACGGCCCACCAAGACACAGAGATTCGGATCCGGGATAAGTTGCCTATTTCTTAAGTGATCACAATATATTACATCTACAGAAAACTGTTTTCTTTTAATTGTGCATATTCACACTTAGGTCGTTTTTTAAGTTAAAATGCATGATTCACGTATTGCGAAATAATAAATCATTCACAAAGCGGAAAAATAAACCATCCACAAAACCGTAAGTAAATGCGGAAAGTAAATGCAGAAAATAAAATTACAAGGCTTCAAAACTCGGGGGATGCAACCGCTCGCTACCCTATTAATTACATTTTCCGTAAAATATGTGCAATACCCGAAGGAAAATATAAATCCTAAACATACATCTAACCTGCATCCACAAAGGTTAGTACAGGGGATATATCACGTATGCTCGATTTGATTTTAACGAGGCCCGCGTGGCCTAATTAAAACATCGAAGGTTTTTAAAGTTGTTAATTTAAATAAAAACAGTTCATTTTTATTAACATATTGGTTGGTCAATTTTAATTAATGAAAATGATCGCATGGCAAGTGGTGAGGTCTGTTATCCGGGAATATATTTTATTCCCTTCGTGGGGGTATTCTAATACAAAAATTAAAAAGAAATAAAAGAAGAAGGGGAATTACAACATTATTTACAATAAAATAATTCCTAGGCCAAAAATAAAAATTAAAAAGAAAAGAAGATGAACATGGAATTTGCAGCTCTAGAAACTCATAGGCTTTACCCTTTTGGCGTGAATCCACTTCGGCGTGTCCGTTGATCCTCGAGAGCGTTCCTCGTTCGTTCTTGTAGTTTAGGTGAAAAGGTTGATGTAAAAAGTCCAAAAATCTTCGTTTAATTCTTGGGATTTTAGTGTGATTTAATTGGAAAATAACGTGTTTATTTATCCAAAAGATAATCAGACTCGGGTTCTAAATTGGTTTTAGACCCGAGAATATATGAGGATTAAAGGAGAAAAGATGAAGAAATTTTATAAAAGGATGAAGAAATTTAGGATTCAAAAGTGGTTTTGATCCGAGAAAAGTTAGAAGAAAGTAAAAAAAACGTTGGTGTTTTTTGTTCTGAAAGAGAGGATTTTTCTCTCTCAATTTTCCGACCCCGTATACTGAAAAAGACCCGACTATTTATAGAGAAAAAGTCCCGAAAAATCCAAAATAGGCAAGTTTTTCCGGCGAGGGACCTTGTCGGAGAAAAGGCCTCGTGGAACTCATTGTGAGGCCTCGCGCATGTCGGGCAGAGGCCCCGCGAGGGCTCCAAAGGACCCACGCGGCAAGCCCTGCGAGGGTCTCTATGGACCCTCGCGGGGAGACCCGCGAGGGTACCACAAGACCCTCGCGGCAAGCCCCGGACCCTCGCGGGGAGGCCCGCGAGGGTACCACAAGACCCTCGCGGCAAGCCCCACGAGGGTCGCTATGGACCAGGACGGGGAGGCCCCACGAGGGTTCCATAGGACCCTCGCGGGTAGGTCCCGCGAGGGTTTCTTGGAACCCTCGCGGGGACGCGCAGCCTCGCGCGACCCCTCGCGAGGATGCCTCGCGCGGGCTGCCACGCGCAGTCCCACGCGAGACTTCCTACCTCTCGCGGGCTACATCGCGCAGCCTTGCGCGAGGCTGCCTCCTTGCGAGGCTACCTCCGCGCGAGGCTCCCTCGCGATCGGGATCACGCCACCTTCACTTTTTTTATTTTTTATTTATTTATTATTATTTTTTTTATTAAATAATTATATCTAAAACGTCCGAGGAGGTTTCCCATTTGAAGATCGTTGGACGGTCGAAGATCATGTGATTCGAGGATCAGTTTCCAGAAAAGCCATCATCATTGAACGCGCGAGCTGGTAAAAAATCTCGTGCTCACAGTGGGAGTTATCTGGTGTGAGAACTTACACATACGTGTTACTATGAATAGTCTAAATATCCCTAGTCGTAGTTCATTGAGACTAGACATCAATGGAATAGATAGACTAGAACGTGTAGGCTTACTGCTTGGATTAGATCTAGGCAGCTGATCTCAGAAGCTGGAGGCAGTACCTTGAGTAACATATGAATGTATTTAGGTAATACATTGGAGATCGCTATAAGATAGACACTCGGAAATAACTATATCCATGTGATGGTGTCATATCTTATTGTAGTGGTAGTACAAGTATCCTCAGACCTGAGATACCAGTTACCTTATGTAGGAGTTGTTATACTTTGGGTCATACATTCTCATACCCTGGCGATCAGGATGATACATGTGATTACGGGTATGGGGATGATCATGAGTTGGTAAGCTGTGTAGTCAAGATAGGATCCATTGCTCCTAATATAGTAATATAATGAAGATGTACCTTAGGGCCCCTTGTTGAAGTGACACACTAATAAACCTCTGATCAGAGTATAAGATTGATATAACAAGTTTCTAGTCAATCTTGATACATAATGGCTGAGTGGTGTTGTTTGTGAACAAATATAATTCAAAGATAGCTACGGATATTACATGAGCTGACACTTAATCCGAGCTCAATAAACTCAATGGTACTCAACTTGATGGAAGGAGTGTATTGTGTTTATTACTACTATAGAACCGGATCAAGTGACAAGCATGTGATTTTCCAAGTGTTGGGGGATCATACACCTTTGCTAGAAATCCCATTTGATCGTCTAGAGCTATCAGGTTCCATATTTGTCTGGAACATTGAGCCTAAAGGTTCTTAGACGGGAAGCAATATTTAAGTTAACCTCCACACACTTTGGATCTTTATCAGACTATGTAAAGAACCTATAGACTAGCTCTATACCGAAAAAACAAGTTGTGGAATCAATGAGAAGAATTATTAATTGGTTTAACCGAATTAATAATTAAGAGGAATTAGGAGAAATAGGGAAAAAGGTTTCACAAAGTGAGCAAGGATATTTCCCATTGCAAGTGGGCCCCAAACAACATGGGTTGTTCGAAGTGGGGCCTGCACGGCTGCCTCACGCATGTTGCAACTTGTGGCACATAACGGGCTTGCCTTGTGGCAATCTACGAGTCCGTATACCCGCGTCACTGACCTGGTAGACATGGGATGGGATTATCCCATTCCATGTAGAGTTATAGGGGGAGTCTATCGCTCCCCCATTTTCCCCTATAAATAGGCATGAGGCCTCTCGTAATTCAGACATCAAAAGAATAGCTTAAATTTGTTGTTCTCTCTGATTTTTACTCTCTTCTTCTTTTTGTTGTTTGAGATCCTCCACGAGTTTCTCCAAACAAATTAAAGAAATCTTATAGTAGGCTCTAAGTTTAAGTGAGCTTTCAAGGTTTTATTTTCGGGTTAATTTTCGAGTAGTTTAGCAGCTACTATCAATCGATGGGTTCTTCTTCTTCGAGGTGTTGGTCGGTGAAGATCTGTGTGGATCAATCATAGAGGCTCTTCTTTGTAGGAAGCTTGTGCTAATGAAGTGCTATCGAAATTACTCTAAAGGGAACACCGCTAGCAAAGAGAGATCAAGCACGCATGAACTTGTAATGCTTTAATTTTTAGATGTTAGGTTTCTTTTATATATTTTATAAAACTAAAAGCATCTATGGAATGTTTTAATTTTGACTATATCAATCATGGAATGCTTAGGACATCTTTAGGTTAATTTTAAGTTTTGAAATTCCTCCTTGTAACGATTGCATGTTCAATTACTATCTTTATTTACCAGAAGTGGTATCAGAGCCTGGCTTATGCTATGCATGATTGATTATAATATGTTAAAATGTGATTTTTTATGAATTGATTAAAGTATACTATGCATTTTCAATTCCTACTATAGAAAATGATGTGATAACTAGATTAAGGTTTTGAACTAACTTAGTCTAGATGATTATCATATAAAATTAACAATGTTTTACCACACGAGTAAATGCTTTAATTGAGGGTCGTCCTATACTTCACTTAATTAAAGAACAAAATCTTTAAATCATAATTATCTTGGTATAACGAATCAAAATGCCCGTGGTGATTTTGGCAAGGAATGGATAAGGTTGCTCATTCACTTTAAGGGGGCCTCTCTTGCCTAGAAGTAACCATCAGTATTAGATTCACGAGTACCTGATGGATTTTTATGACTTAGTCAATTTCTAGTATGAGAATTTGATTTCGCATATGGTTTTACAAACGTGTTTAAATTGTTAAATTATAACATGTAGACATAGGCACAAGAACTTAAACATGGACCTTGTTTGTTTTGCATGATATGTGGAGTCTTGGCATAATGGAATGATTATGGTATACCAGTCAGAGCATGTACCCTTAGAGTTGATAATTCCTAAAAGCTCAGAATTATTATTTCATAATCATATCCATCGTATAAGACCTAGACTAGGTTGAGACTAGTGTCACTAATGAAATCCCTATAAAAATATTAAGGTAGTAAAATGTCTTCTCATCATAAGTCATGATACGAACCTTATTAACGGATGTAAGAACATGTACAACAGGCCTTCCCTTAACATATGTTTGGTCATGAGACTAGATGGGGTTAATGCCTTAACCAAGGATGGTTAGTTATCCATATTATTAGAGCTAATGCCGAATTGAAGACACATTTGAGGAGTCATATAATTGGGTACGCACGTCTCAAGAAAAAGAACTCGAATGGTTTAGCAATTGCACGAGATGTAAATGGACGGGTTCCAACCATGGTTATCTTGTTATGGCTTGACCTGCGAATTTGGGGTCATGATGAGAACTATTGATGCTACCTACTAATGAAAATTGGTTCGACCAAATTTCCCAAATTTTAATAGAAGGGGCTATTTAAATGTCGAGAAAATAGTAGGAATTATGTGTTTAATTAAAAACCTTATATTAAATGCATGTACATATACTAATGTCTAAACAAATTCTATCTTATATCTAGGTTGAACAATGAATTCAAATATAAAACTTCGCCCGACACTTGACAACAAATTGACAAAGATCAATTTTAATGACTGGTTAAAAGTTCTTAGAGAGGAACTTGAGAAAAGCCACATGGATTATGTCCTAGATAATCAAGAACTAGTCAATCCTGATGTTGATGCTTCTATCCAAGAGAAAGAAGCATATCTTAGGAATAAGAGAGATGCTTTCGTTGTATCACTTGTGATGCTCAAAACCATGAGCTTGAAGCTTAAGAGACAGCATGAAGTTATGGATTTAAGATACATGCAAATTCATTTCAAAGAACTTAATGCGGGCGTGAGAGTTGAATAGAATGAAATTATGAAGTTCTTTTATAACTCTGGGAGAGATGATGGGTTCTTAGCCACTGAGCGATGCATAGAATACTTACAGTATTCGAGGAGATTAGCTCAAATAGGAATCGAGACAGATTCCAAGCATGACATACAGCTTATGATAGATACCTTATCTGATAAATATTCATCTTTTGTGAAATATTATCTTGTGTAAAAAGGACCGACAAGACATCTTAGATTATAAGGAAACTTAGAAGTTTTGAGGAAGGTCTAAAGGCTAGAGGAACAAGTACCTTGGCAAGTAAAGCTAGCATTAAAGGTAAAGGTTTAAAACCCATCGGCAGGAAGGTGTAAATGTTGTTATTCAAAAGGGGAAACCCAAAGGATTATGTTTCATGTGCGGAAGCCCCGGACAATAGAAGAAGAAGCCAAGTGTGGCATCTACTTACGGTATGTTCATGATAGAGAGTTTCTCTATTGTTCCCATTGAGTCTACTTGGGTATTAGATACTGGTTATAGTACTCATATTTGTACTTTTGTGCAGGGATTGCGGAGCTGAAGGAGATTTGCAAAGAGAGAAATGGACCTAAGAGTTGGAAATGGAGTACGGGTTGCTGCAACAGCTGTAGTGACATATAGCCTTTGTTTTCCTAGTGGTTGTGAGCGGACGACAGGGAGCGGTGGGCCAAGGGCGCGCAGTTCATAGGCGCGGTCCACCGGGGTGTTCGAAAAATATGATTGCGCCGGGCTGGGGGGCCGGAAAAAGAGTTGAAAAGGGAGTTGGGCGAAAAATGTTATAGATCGATTCAAACCCGAATCCGCCGTCTCTTTTTGTGGAGTCGCCACCTGGATTAGCTCTTTCCAGGAATTAGAGTCCTGTGAGGCTTAACGTCCGGGGGACGGCCCAACAAGACACAGAGATTCGGGTTTGGGATAAGTTGCTTATTTCTTATTGGATCACATTATATTACATCTAGAGAAAACCGTATTCTCTTAATTGTGCATATTCGCACTTAAGTCGTTTTGAGGTTAAAATGCATGTTTTAGCGCGTATGTGAAAAGCGTAAATCATACATCAAGCATTAAGTAAATGCGGAAGAATAAATTAATAAATTACAAACCTCGGGGGTTTCATTCGCCCGCCTAGTCTATGAATTACAATTTTTATACAAATATATACAATACCCGAAGGAAATTAGATCCTAAGGCATACATCTAACCTGCATCCACAAATGTTAGCACGAGGGATACCAACGTTTGTTCGAATTTGATTTTAACGGGGCCCGTGCGGCCCAATTAAAACATCGATGGTTTAAAGTTATTGTTTAAATAAAAATGGTTCATTTTTATTTATAAATATGTTGGTCGATTTTATTTGTGAAAATGACCGCATGGCAAAATGGTGAGGACGGTTATCCGGGAACGCGTTTTATTCCCTTCGTGTGGGTGACCTAGAACGACATTTAGAAATTTAAATCTAGGCCAAACATGCATAAAATAGTCATTATTCGGGTTA